>JAODAL010028735.1:0-52838 GCA_025379985.1 Phyllomedusa bahiana | reverse complement strand
AAAGGCTCCCATACACGGCCAGCAGACCCCTCCTCTACACGTGCCAGCGGGGCCCCTCTAACAGTGCACAGGGGCCCCCTATACCAGTGCGCGGGGCCTCCTCATACACAGTGCCAGCAGAGGCCCCCTCATACACAGTGCCAGCAGAGGCCCCTCATACACAGTGCCAGCAGAGGCCTCCTCATACACAGTGCCAGCACAATACCCTGCTTACATACAATGCACAATAACGATAACTATATACTGTACAGATTTTTACAACTTAAATCAATAACATGCATGTATAGTTAGAAAGCTCCCCCTAATGAGCAAGACAATTCAGGAGGACGCGAAGCATAACTAGGCGGTATATGGTGCTGACACATGCAGAATCTCACATCCAGTTTATCAGCACATTTACACCATAGAGGCTGCCCAAGAGGATCCGGTGGGGCCCAGGAGAGCGGAGGGCCAATTTGGACCACTTTATCCTGCTTTGCTGTTGGCTGTGTAAACCAGCATATAGCTCATAGTTGCCAACTTTTGAAAATGAAAATGTAGGAGATATTAGTGGGCGGCGTGCGTAGCGCGCCGCGGGAAATATTTGCATGACCACGCCCATCTTGCCGGTATGCCACGCCCCTTCAAAAAGCCACACCTACTCTACCTAACTGCATAACAGCTTTGGAAGAAAGCCAGGTAGATGCCCTTATAGCCAGGTAGTAGCCCTCCATAACCAGGTAGTGCCCCTTACAGGCAGGTAGATGCCCTCTCTGTAGCCAGGTAGAGCCAAATTTGTAGCCAGGTAGATGCCCCCATTGTTTGCCAGGTACTGCCCCCATTGTTTGCCAGATAGTGCCCCCATTGTTTGCCAGGTAGTGCCCAAATTGTTTGCCAGGTAGTGCCCCCTCTGTTGGCCAGGTAGATGTCCCCATGGCTTTCCAGGGAGTGCCCCATCTGTTGCCCGGTAGATGCCCCCCTTGTTTGCCAGGCAGTGCCCCCCCTGTAGCCAGGTAGTGCCACCATCGTTATCCAGTTAGGTCCCCCTTTGTTTTCCAGGTAGTGGCGCCATCGTTAGCCAGGTAGTGCCCCCATGCTCCCATTGTTAGCCAGGTAGTGCCTCCATTGTTGCCAGGTAGACCCCCCATTGTAGCCAGGTAGTGCCCCCATTAGTAGCCAGGTAGTGCCTCCATTGTTAGCCAGGTAGTGCCCCCATTGTAGCCAGGTAGTGCCCCCATTGTAGCCAGGTAGTGCCCACATTGTAGCCAGGTAGATGCCCCCTTGTAGCCAGGAGTGCCCCCTAAACTAATAAAAATAAAATAATAAAATCCCTTACCTGACCAGGCTCCTGCAGAGCGGCCCGCCCTCGACATCTCCTCAGCAGTGTCACAGGGGAAGTGAGTGCAGTCCGCGTCACTTCCTCTGTGACGCTGACATGTGTGTACGGCGCATCAGCGGCGCCGGACATACAGGGGGAGAAGGCAGGAGGGAGCGCTCCCTTCTGCCTCCTCCCTGCTCAGCGAGACTCGGGGCGGTGAGCGGACCCTGCGCCCGCTTCACCCGCCGTGGGAACGGACCGCGCGCGGAGTAGCGCACCAGCGCTACTCCGGCGCCGCGGCCAATTTAAAGGACCTCCGCCGCCTGCTGGCGGCGGGAGAAATGCCAACTCCCCCGGGAGGGCGGGGGGGGGACCCCAAATAGCGGGACCCCCCGCCAAAAACGGAAGAGTTGGCATGTATGATATAGCTTCCCTATTTAGAAAAAAGGTAATGGAAATGGGTGTAGGGTTAACTAGATGTGCTCCCCCCAGTCCCAGGATTTGGGCCGGGATAAAATTAACCTACAATAGCAGGGGCCCCATCTTATTCTTGCTACGGGGTCCCCTCCTGATTCTATATGCCCAGGTGTGCTCACCTATTTACCAGAAAGAAGCTTGTCCCTCTCACACGACAATGACCTGCACAGTTCAGAGCTTACAATGGATCTGTATGGGAGAGAGATTAACAATAGGGTGAGTGAACCTAAAAGGAACCCAAAAGGCCCCAAAACCGAAAGCTAACAGACTACTTTTCACAGAGCAGGAAGGCGAGTGCAGCACACGTGACCGCCGGACAGACGTCTCATTGTCTGGTTGTAATTGCATCAGTCTTCCTCACATCACTTATTTGGATGCTTCATTCATTTTCAATTGGTTTAACAAGCACATTTTCACCAGATTGAAGTGGATGAACTTTCTGTGAACTAGGAGGAGGCGCAGGATAATCCAGCTGTAAATCTGCTGAACCTGCAATTAGGAATTAGGCAACTGCATAAATAGCAAGTCCTGAATATGGGTCCATTGCTGGCATCTCCTCCTTTACACGATGTTCACACAGTGCTTTTTAGATACGTGTTTGAGGACGTTTTTCGGACTTAAACACGTATCTAACAACGCTCAGTGTGACTTACATTGATTTCAATGGGAAACGCGTATCTAACAACGCTCAGTGTGACTTACATTGATTTCAATGGGAAACCGTTTTAAACCCAACGCTCAGTGGGACTTACTTTGGGATTTCAAGGGGAAACGCTTATTAACAACGTTTTGGGTGGCCCTTACTTTGTTTTCAAGGGGAAAAACCGGAAATCAAACCCAAGTTTAGTTTTGATTACATTGATTTCAATGGGAAAACGCGTATTAAAAACGTCAGTGTAAAATTTACATTGATTTAAAAAGGGGGAAACCCGTATCTAAAAAAGTCAGTGTTTTTTCCCATTGTTTTTAATGGGAAACCGTATCTAAACAACGCTCAGTTTTGTTTTTAATTGTTTTCAGGGAAAAAAAAGTATCTAACAACGCTCATTTTTGACTTACATGATTTCAATGGGAAAGCGTATCTAACAATGCTCATTTGTGACTTCATTGATTTCAATGGGAAAGCGTTCTAACAAGCCGTGTGATTTTACATTGATTTCAAGGGGGAAACAAAAATTCCAAACCAATGCTCGTGGTTTTAAAATTTGATTTCAATGGGAAACACTATCTAACAACGCTCTTTGGACTTACATTGTTTTTAAGGGGAAAAACACGTATCTCCCCAACGCCCAGTGGATTTACATTGATTTCAATGGGAAAAACGAAATCTAAAAACGCTCGGTAAATTTACATTGTTTTTAATGGGAAAAAAACGAAATCTAAACCAAAAACGGGCCTTTCCAGTTGGGGAACTTCATTGATTTCAAGGGGGGAAAAACCGTATCTAACAACCCCTCGTGGGGATTTACTTTGATTTCAAGGGGAAGGAAAACGTTTTTTAACAACGCTCAGTGGGGTTTACTTTGATTTCAATGGGAAAAACACGTATTTTAACAACGTTTCAGTGTGATTTACTTTGGGTTTTTAAGGGGGAAACCCGGGGATTAAAAAACGCTAAAGTGTGATTTACTTTGATTTCAAGGGGAAAACCTATCTAAAAAACGCTCAGTGTGATTTTTTTTAACCTTTTTTTGATTTAATGGGAAAAGGGTTTTTAAAACAACCCCTCGGGGGTTTTTTTACATTGTTTTTAAATGGGAAACGGGTATCAACCAGCTCGTGTTTTTTACATTGATTTTCAAGTATCGTCATTGTGTTTTAAAATTCCTTCAGAGGGTTTAAAAAGGACCCTTTTCAAAAAATTTGGGACATGTGAGTTCTCAAATCCTTTTTAAATCAGCCCCCCCCTTTTTTTTAAAAACTACGGGTGTTTTTTCGGGCCGCACGTGTTTGGTTTAAGTTTTACCCCAGCATCTTCAATACGTTTTTCAGTTTAAAAAAAAGTATCGAAAAACGCCCCTAAGGGGTTTTCCCCACGGCGTTTTTGGGTCCGTTTTTTACTTACGCTTTTAGAGGGCGGGTTTGGATCCGTCTTCGGACCCCAAACCGGCCCCAAAACATGTATTATTAATTGCAGTGGGTTTACATTGTTTTCTTCGAAAACACGAAAGGGCATTACACGAGTGATAAACGATGGTCTCTTTGGTCTTTCGGTCCGTCCCAAAGGGAAGGGAAAATTTTTTGGCCCCCTTTTTTTCTTGGGTCGAAAAAGAAAACCGAACCCAAGGGGAAGGGGCCCTTTAATTTAATTTTAAAAAGTAAAAAAAAGGGTGCCGAAACCCCCCCCTTTGGGCTCCCCAAGGCCCAAAACATGCCATTTTTAAAAACCAAAACGGCCAAGGAAAATGCCAAATTGGGGTGTTACCCGGGGGGGTTTTTGTAAAATTCCCCTTTTTTTTGGGGGTTTTTCCCGGGGATCACCAATGTGTTTTTGGATGTGATTTTCGGATCTAACACAGATCCAAAATCGGATTTAAAAACGCAATTAATAGCTGTGCATTTCTGCAAAAAATGCACCAATAACCATGCCAAAAACGCACCAAAAACGATCCGTGTAAAAGCACCCTCATGAGCAGGAGCCATTAGATAATGGGACAAAGGAGTGGGGGCAGGGGGGGGGGCAGCCCTGCCAGGTTTTCTTGTAAAAAACCCATGCGGCCATTGTTTTAATTGTAAAAAAATTTTGGGAATTTATCTGAAGAAAAGTTTTAAGTTTAGCTAACTGCAAAAACTGGGTGAAGTGGGTGCAGAGAAGGGGGTCCAAGCAGGGCTGTATTATCACCCCGCCCCTCTCCTTCCCGGCATAGCAGTACAGTTGGCCCTGCCCAAATACTTGACACGCAGAGAAAAAGTTATTAATTTATACTCCAAAAAAGGGCAATCTTGGGTTTTTCCCCAGCGGCACCGCGAGGAGCATGATGGTCACAGTTGAGATTTAAAACCCTCTGGGAGCAAAAGCCCCCCCAGGCCTTTATTTTTTGACAAATTGTTTTTAATCATATCAAAGGGGTTTAAAAGACAAACCCCCCCTAACCCAAAGGAAAAAACAATAAGGGAAAAAATCATTTATACATTAAAATTTTTTTACTTCTTACTGGGCAGGTTTTAAAATTTTTTTAAACTTTTAAACAAAATACATAAAAACTTCTAAAATGTCAAACTATTGAAAAACATCTTATTACTTTGTAGGGGCCCCCAAAGGTATCAAGGATATTCTAGCTCAACTTTCCAAATTTTAATTGGACATCATAAGGACACCTGCATTTATCCAAAACATTGCAGGAACAGGATCTTTCCCACCAGTGATCCTTCCCCCCTGGGCCCCCCAAAAAATTCTTGGTAGGGTTTTGTATAAAAAAATCTCTAGGATACTCAGAAGAAAGGACAGAGAGACAAAGAAAAAAAGACAAAAAGGGGTCAGTTCAGGCCCAGACAGCGGTCTATATTTACTTGTTGCAACTTTTGAAAAAGAAAAAGCAGGGGAATGTATGGGCGGCCGCTTGCGGCGCGGGCAAAAAATTTGCATGGACACGCCCATCTTGTTGGTATGCCCCCCTTCAAAAACCCCACACCCACTCCACCTAACGAAAAACGGTTTTAAAAGAAAGCCGGGTAGATCCCCTTTAAAATTGGCCCCCAGGTATAGCCCCCTAACCAGGAAACCCCCCTTACGGGCCGGTAGATGCCCCTTTGTACCCAGTAGTGCCCCCTTGTAGCCAGGGAGCCCCAAATTTTACCCCAGGTGTGCCCCCTTTTGTTAGCCAGGAGGTCCCCCCCATTGTTGCAGGTAGGTGCCCCCCATTGTTAGCCAGGTAGTCGCCCCCTTTGTTCCGGGTGGGGCCCCCCCATTGTTAGCCGGGTGGGTGCCCCATCTGTTGCCAGGTTGTCCCCTCTGTTGCCGGTAGTGCCCCTCTGTTCCAGGTAGTGCCCCCAATCTTTTTGCCAGGTATGCCCCTTTTTAGCCGGTGGGGCCCCCCCCCCCCCTTCCCCCCCCCGTTTCCGGGGGCCCCCCCCAAAATTTTTTTGGGGAGTTTTTGTTGAGAGGTTTTGGGGGTAGTGCCCCTCTTTGCCGGTAGTGCCCCCATCTGTTGCCAGGTAGTCCCCCCTTTTGTTGCCGGTAGATGCCCCCTCTGTTGCCAGGTAGATGCCCCCTTGTTGCCGGGGTAGGCCCCTTGTTCCCGGGGTGTGCCCCCTTTGTTCCCAGGAAGTCCCCCCTCTGTTGCCAGGGGCCCCCCCGTGCCGGTAGTGCCCCCCTCTGTTCCCAGGAGTCCCCCCCTCTGTTGCCAGGTAGTGCCCCCCTCTTTTCCCAGGTAGTGCCCCTCTGTTGCCGGGGTAGTGCCCCCATCTGTTACCCAGTAGTTCCCCCCATCTGTTCCCCAGGTAGTGCCCCTTGTTGCCGGTAGATGCCCCCTCTGTTGCCAGGAGTGCCCCCGCTGTTGCCAGGTAGTGCCCCCTTTGTTGCCAGGTAGATGTCCCCTCTGTTGCCAGGTAGGCCCCCCTGTTCCAGGTGTGCCCCCCCTGTTGCCAGGGTGCCCCCCTTGTTGGGGTGTGCCCCTCTGTTCCCCGGGTAATCCCCCCATCTGTTAGCCAGGTGTCCCCCCCTTTTTGCCAGGTATGCCCCCTCTGTTCCCATAGATGCCCCCTCTGTTCCCCAGTAGTCCCCCTTGTTGCCAGGTATCCCCCCCTTGTTGCAGGTAGTGCCCCTTTTTGCCGGAATGTCCCCTCTGTTCCAGGTAGTCCCCCCCTCTTTGCCAGGAGTGCCCCCATCTGTTAGAAAGGTAGGCCCCTTTGTTGCCGGTGGGCCCCCCTCTGTTCCCAGGTAGGCCCCTCTGTTTTGCCGGTGTGCCCCCCCTTTTGCCAGGTAGTCCCCCCTTTGTTCCGGGTAGTGTCCCCTCTGTTCCCAAAGGTTTGGCCCCCTCTGTTGCCAGGTAGTGCCCCATCTGTTACCCAGGAGTCCCCCTTTTTTTTTGCCAGGGTAGTGCCCCCTCTTTGCCGGGTATTGCCCCCTGTTCCCCAGGTGTGCCCCCTTTGTTGCCAGGTGATGTCCCCTTGTTGCCGGGTAGATTCCCCTCTGTTGCCAGTAGATGTCCCTCTGTTGCCAGGTATGTCCCTCTTTTGCCAGGTAGTGCCCCCTCTTTTTCCAGGTAGTTGCCCCCTCTGTTCCGGTGACCCCCTAAACTTTTTAAAAAAAAAAAAAAACAAATAATAAAAATTCCACTTCCCTACAGGCCCCTCAGCCCGGGGCCGCCCCTCCCGATTTTTTAAGCGGCGCGGGGGAAGTGGAGAGCCGCGCGTCACCCCCCCTGCACTGCGCGTCACTTCCCCCGCGCCGTTGACCTGTTTTTGGGCCCCACACCCCGGGCGCCGTACATAAAAGGGAGAGGAGGGGGGAGGGAGGACCCTCCTGCCTCCCCCCCCGCACAGTGAGACCGCGGGCGGTGAGCGGCCGTGGGGCCCCGCTTCACCCCTGTAGGAGGGTCCCGCCGAAAAGGTAGCGCACCAGCGCTACTCTGCGCCGCGGTATTTAAAGGCCCCCCGCCCCCCCCTGCGGGCGGGGGGGATCCCAAACTCCCCCGGAGGGGGGAGGGGCCCCAAATAGGGGGACCCCCCCCCCAAAAAAAAAGGGGAGATTTGGATGTATGTTTTTACCTAACAACACCATAGCAGGCTATGCCTCTGACCAGCCCCAAACACACCCATATCATCACACTGAATCTCGGGCACCCCTGGCATCTTTGGGGCACCCGTAGCCTGCAAGATGGAGCAGGACAGGGAGCCAATGGCTCACCGCTCCACCATGGTTTTGAACTGTTTTCACATCCTAAGAACACATAAACAGTTACGTAAGCAGCACCGACCCAGGGCATGTGCTCTGGATTCCTGGAACATACATTCATCACCTGGGACCCCTATGCTTGTGAAGCCCCAGGGCAATTGCCTAAGATGCCCAATATGGATAAGATGGTCCTGGGTCCAAGTTGGTCAGGGGAATGGGAGGATTGCAGAACCAAGGTAGGGGATCAAGCTTGGGGTTATTCTGCTTGTATACCCACCAAGCCAGCGCACTGCACAAGACTTCCATCATGAGCTATATGCTGCCAAATTCAAAAGTGGTCATAATAATTTGACTCTACTGTGTATGTTACTATGTTATCACTGCCCCAAAACTCCTGCAGGTAAACCAAAATTAGTTCATAAAACAGTGGGGGCTCATTTATAAAATTTGTTTGAAAATGAAAAATTAAAGTTTTTGGATCGGTAAAAAATTGGGTTTTGTGGGAGCGCACGTTTAAAAGGGGATGTATCGCTTCTCAGTTTCGGCTGTTTTCTTGAAGCTTTTTTTTCTCAGTCCTGAAACCCAGGGGCGTTCTTCCCCCCCCCAGGGGTGTTTCTTAACGAAGGGGGATGACATCATCCCCCCTTCACTTTTATGCTCGCCCCAAGTCAGATGTTCTTCTCCCCTCTCTGATCCAATTGTCACTGTCCCCTCCCTTTTTTTTGGGGAAGAGCTGTTTACATACCACAGTCCTGCATTCAGTAGACAGCCCTTTTAAACCCCGAGACTGTCTTTTCTCCTCTCACGCTGGAGGTTTGTTTGTTGAATCCAGTTTTTGAACTCATCTAGAGCACAGACCACGAAAAAGCATTAGGACCCAGGCACAAATTTCCGTTTTCTGATTGGAAAAAAAGCTGCAGGTATGAGGAGCTACAAACTGTACAGGTGAAATTGTTGCCGGGGCCCTTAGCCAGGAGCATTAGGCACCGAGCCAATTCTGCTGTTTTTTTGTTTTTTTGAACAGCTGCAGTGCACTGGGAGCTACAAGTGTACGAGTGAAATTGTTGCGGCCTCTTACGCGCAGGAGCATTAGGCACCGAGGCACAATTCTGCTGTTTTCTGATTGTAGAAGCAGCTGCAGTGTCACTGAGGAGCTACTAGCTGTACAGAGTGAAATTGTTGCCGGCCACTTACTCGCAGGAGCATTAGGCACCGAGCACAATTCTGCTGTTTTCTGATTGTAGAAGCAGCTGCAGTGTCACTGAGGAGCTACAAGCTGTACATAGTGAAATTATTGCCGGCCCCTTACACGCAGGAGCCTTAGGCACCGAGCACAATTCTGCTGTTTTCTGATTGTAGAAGCAGCTGCAGTGTCACTGTGCTTCTGCTGGCTGTACAGAGTGAAATTGTTGCCGGCCCCTTATTTTGAGTGAGAGAGGCAGAAATGCGTGCTTCTGTGAATACGACCGGGGGCCGAACAAAATGTAAATTAGTAGAGCCGGCAGCCAATGAAATGAAAGGAGGAGGAGTCCGACCGACACTGGGGAACAGTGTTTACACAAAATAGAGTTTAAGGAGACTGTGAAACAAGACAGTTTTGCTAATGATATCCAATTGCAAAGTTGCTTGTTTTTACTGTCCCCTTATTCTAAAGACCATTTAATGTAATGATACGACCCCTTTAACTGCCTTTCTCCCTAATTTTTACAATTTGGATATTGCGTTGCCCCCCAGATGTGACCGTCCAGGTTTACATTTGTGGTGTTGGATGTGGAGGTGGATGTGGCGCATTGATGTGCATCATAACTATGGAACGACTCGTCGCCAAAATTGATAAAGCACGTGCAACATTTTCCATGCCCAAAACATATCCAGTCGCTGCTATCAGACACTTTCCACATTACAGGGCTCCTGCTCAGTTAGAGGTGGCACCGTGCCCACTCCAGGTCATCATGTGCAAGCACATAACTCCAGTTTATCTTCATCCTGAGCGATCAGCCCACCCTGTTGTCTTCCAACGTGTGACATACGAGCAGCACCATAACAGACACCGCCACCAATTGCCCCGTTGTGTTTATTTCTGCTTGTAGCCTTATTCAGTGTCTTGGTTTTGTCATTAATCTAGATTTTACCTTTCCCCGCAGGAGATCACCGATGTCCAACCATCCCCAAATCTCCAGGGTTAATATACAAGGTTGGTAACTGCTTTCTTTCTCACTTTCATAACTACAGGGCTATGGTGGTGGTAGTAGAGGAGGAGAGAGGGGGTTATGGTTCTCGTTGAGGAGACCCAACTGTAAACGGAGTCCTACAGGCAATGCTCCATCAACAAAAAGGTTGCCAACTAGGTCTCCTCCGGAAGGAAGACGTCTGTCTTTCTAGTGCACCTATAGGATTGTGTATAGCATCTTATTCCTATGATTGCATATGTATACTTTAAGACTAGTGTCCTTTCTTATGACTTTTCTTTCCTTTTCTTGTACTGGTGATGAGTTTTTTTTTTATACTGTAAAGGAGTAATGTTCCTCATTGGGGAGAGGCACCATGTAGGTGTGGGGATACTTATACACCCTTAGTTGCTCCACTGAAATTCAAAGGGGTTGTCTCACTACAAGGATTGCTGCTTTTTATATTAAAGATCTTAGAAAAACAAGTCACTTTGCAATATGTGTTCATTAACCGTGTCCTACCTATTCCTAGATATCCCCATTTGTATGGGCTGCACCAGCTCCTCAGGTCGCTATAGCTACAGACCTGTTTAATCTATCCTGATAGGCTGTCAGCACTGGTTGCTACAGCTACAGACCTATTTGATCTCCCCTAATAGGCTGCCTGCGCTGGTTGCTATAGGTACATCCCTGTTCGATCTCTCCTGATAGGCTGCCGGCTTTGGGCGCTATAGCTACAGACCTGTTCAATCTCTCCTTAGAGGCTGCCAGCACTGGTTGCTATAGCTACATCCCTCTTCGATCTCTCCTGAGAGGCTGCCAGTGCAGGTCGCTATAGCTACAGACCTGGTTTCCTCAGCAGCTCGTCACTGCAGGCCAGTAGAAGCCAGTAAACACGCACCTGAATTAAAAAATGAAACAGGACTGAGGTAAGATGAATCAATGTAGTGAGACAACCCCTTTAAAGGGTTGTTCACTACATGATTCATCTTCCTCATCCTGTTTCATTTTAATCAGGGGCATTTACTGGCTTCATAGATGCAGTAGAGCCAGGTCGTAGCTATAAAACCAGTGCTACTATCAGGAGGAGATTGAACAGGCTGTAGCTATAGCACCAGCGGCAGCCATCAGAATTACATGGTCTGTAGCTATAGACACAAGCGCTGCAGCCTCGAGAGAATCAAACGTCGACTATAGAATTCCAGTGCTGGCAGCCTCAGAGAGATTGAACAGGTCTGTAGCAAGCGACCTGAGGAGCGATGCAGCCCATACAAGAGATAATAGATAGGTAGGGACACTGTTAATGGCACATATGCAAGTGACTTGTTTTTCGCAAGATTTTACAAAATAAGGCAATCCTTATAGTGGCAACCCTTTAAAATATATTCTAAAAAGGCTCATGGGAAATGAGCTAAGACTCTGCAGCGCCACCTATAGGTTGTAGTGTTCCTTTAGAACAGGCATCCTCAAACTGCGTCTCTCCAGCTCTTGGGAAAGTCTAACTCCCATCATTCCCACTGTTATAGATTATATAAATGCATGATGGGAGTTGTAGTTTCCCAACAGCTGGAGGGCCGCAGTTTGAGGATGCCTACTTTAGAATATACAGCGCTCCCTCAGTATACGACTGCGCATTCAAAGCTCTTTGGGGACATGGCTATAGCTTGATTGACAGCTCTGTTATGCCTCAGTCCTGTGCTGGGAGAGCAGCATCATAGAATTGAACAGCACATTCATCATATTTTACAAAGCTGATGGCAGTGGTTTTCCTGCACTCTTGTGTCCTGGTGCAAACTCTCTAACAGGACGTCCATCTACCGGGCCCCACTTATGATACCAGTGGGCTGTTATATGCCAGTAAAGACATTGGCCCCTCCATGGCACCATTGCTCAGGTGAGACTGCTTTGTCTGCATCCCTTTCAGCTAGACTGCTGCATCCAGAATAAAGTAATCTACAGTCTGATATCTCGGCCATGCACTTACATGGGCCTTCAGATTGCTTTTGGTAAAGCAAAGTAAAGAAGCTACAAAGAGTAAGAAGCTCCAAATCTAAAACACAAGGTACATTAGGGAGGTTATTTTTAAGATTCACGAATGTTATACGATCCTGGATCCTGGGCTGCACCTTTAGGTGTTGATGGGTCACTTATCTTCATTAGATAAGAGCTTGAAATATCAAAGGTTGTACTATTGTGGAGGTTGCGCTTTATGTCTACTCCAAAATGTCTCCTGCAGTGAGAACATTACAGCCGGTACCAAGTGGGGGATTATATCACGTCTTCGGTTCCCCGTCAAAAGAGATTTGGCGCTAGATGCCGAGGAAATGTGCCTCTTAGTAAGCGAAAGATAAATTGACAAGGTTTGTTGGATTGTAATAAAATAGGCGGACAACGCGTTTTGCGTGTTGCACTTCGCCAGGTCTATGGATATTACAGACATTGCAGAGGGTTATTTGTGTGGCCCGTGGACCAAAGATGGTCAAAGTTTCCTCCTTGATTCACCTAACACAGGCATCCTCAAACTGCGGCGCTCCAGCTGTTGGGAAACTACAACTCAAAACACAAATAATCTCCTCTTTAGGATAAATAGGGGGAGACCAAGTAACCTACTCTGATATAGAAGCCTGGAAACACCAAAGAAAAAGACTACAAATACACGTGTAATAGCATAGTTCCTAAGGCATAAAATATAACTTTTAATATACACAAGATAAAAAGGCCAAATAGGCCCAAACACAGCAAATCAAAGGACCCTATACAATCTACCCTAATCTAATAATCGCAGAAACTATCCCTACCATTACTCCCTAACCAAAGATATTGGGGTGTGCACCCCAATAAGGGCGTCCCCAAGGTATACTATACAATACTACTCTGCACTATACCTAACTACAACTACCACTACTATATCTTAAAGAAACATACAATCTATAAATACACACTGGTTACCAATTAACACATATAGATCCCAGATAATGGATCCAGGTGTGGGAACCAAAAGAATCGTCCGGAGTTATATAATTTATACACACAAATCCCAGATAATGGGTCCAAATACAGGAACCAAGTGAATCATCCAACGCGTTTCTCCCCCAGAATGCAAGGGGTTCATCAGGGACAAAAATAGGAAAGTGTACAAATAAAGGTGATAGAGTAAGATATAGCAGAGATAAGCAATAACTCACGGCCCCTATGTAACGTCACATATAGGGGTAAGCCGGTATGATGTCAAGGGCAGCTAGATATCGAATCCCCCGGCAGACGCAAAAGGCATGATAGCGCAAGGATAGTGGACAAGGGCAGATGGAAAACAACGATAAATATATATTTAGTAAACTATAAAGTTAAATAGAGACAGGTGTACCTACTTACCAGATGCATCAACGATCTGAGCCGAACGGCGTCCACAGCGACAAACCGCGCATGCGCATCCCCGAAACATCGCGAGAGCGTCCGCGAGCACAGAGGGCGCACGCGCCGAGCTCGGCGCGGCAGGGATGGATACTAGCAACCACGGTCAATGCAGGACGCGTTGCCAAGCATCCCCACGCATGCGTATACCGCATAGAGACGATACAGCAGCAAATGACAATGATGAAAAATGGGCAAAACATTCAAGGCAATTGGACACGACAAGAGTAGAGGAGGTGCCCCGGATATAGAATATGTGCTACATATTAATGAAGAAAGGCGTGCATAAAAGCTTAACAGACAGAATAGAATGATAGATCTCCTAAAATGATAACAATACAATGCAGATTGTCACAAATCACAGTCGTACTTCCCATATATATAATAAAGAATAAATGAATAAAGATGAAAAATGGTACCAATAAGTAAAAAACACCTGTAATAAAGTAATATTCAAAATATAAAGAAACAATGATATAAAAGATAAAGAAAAGATATATAAATAATAATCAATAAATAACAGGGCACCAAACTATATTCAAATAAAGGCGGCAAAAGAAAGATTCTCATTAAGGCCTACAACTCCCATCATTCCCACTGTTATAGATTATATAAATGCATGATGGGAGTTGTAGTTTCCCAACAGCTGGAGGGCCGCAGTTTGAGGATGCCTGGCCTAACAGAACATATTACTAAATGTGACTAGGCAAGAATCCATGTGGGAGGGTGATCAGTGTCTGTGAAGAGCTCTTCTCCAGAGTTCAGCAGTTGGGTCTCCTGCCTCAGATCACAAACCTATGTGTGTGTGTCCCTGGGGTGTGTGTGTGTGACTTCCTTCCCTCTCCTCATAGGTGTAACGTACAGCTCTTGGGCCCCAGTGCAAAATCTATGGTGAGGCCCCCACCTAACCATGCACCACTTATAATACCAGTGCTTTTCAATGTTATAGAGGGCTATTAGGCCCCCACGGACTCCAGGGCCTGGTAGCAACTGCTACCTTAACACCCCCTATAGCTACGCTCCTGCCTCTCCCTCTATGTCGGTGTCAGTCCCTGTGGTTCCTATCATCACACTATTTCTCCTGATGTACAGTTTGTACAGAGAGAGGCAAGCGATGTTCAGACCATGCAATAATATCCAAAACTGTTGGTCAAGCAATGTGTCGAACTGTAGCTTTATAGTGAAGTTATTGAGGAAGAAGGTCATGGCTGGGTATAACCAACATTTTACTTAAAGGGGCTTTCTCACCATGTCCTGTCACAGAGCCATTCTGCTTCAGATTCACACTTCCTGTTCAGGCTGTGGGTGGGTCTATTGCAGTGATTGGCATATCAGCTCTGCTGTTCCTAGCTATTCCTGTAAGGCTAGGTTCACATCTGCGGCGGAGATGTGTTCTGAACTTTCATCACAGAGGTGAAAAAGGGAAGCCATGGGATCTGTTTCACAACGGGCACCCGACGGACCCTATTAATTACAATGGGTCTGTCAGGTTTTCGCTGCGATCTCCTTCGGGTTGCTGCACTATTTTTTCCGTCTCAATGACGGACACCACGGATGTGAACCTAGCCTTACACAGACATGACTGCAGAAGATTTATAAATTTATACAAAAGGCTACAGAGCTCTAAAGAGTTAAAGCTTTTCATTTACTTAAAGGAGTTTTGCCACAATATAATGTTGACGTGGGATCCTCCAAAATGAGTATGTGATTATAAAAAGTGTAGCCTGTGAGAGCTACAGCCTGACTAAGATGCCCTTAGTTTCCTGACTGTTTACATTAGCTACGACCAGGAGCTGACAGGAGCTGATCTGGCCGCACTTGCGTTGTTTGCACTTCTTATCTGATGGCAGGGCACATGAACGAGCTTTGAAGGGAGTGGGAGAAAAGAGCCTGATTCTTTTGTATAGAGAATCCACTGGTTGTAATGTAATTAGCTGAGTAAATATGCAGACGCTCCCTGGCTCCCTGCTCAGCCCGCCTCCTCCCCCTGCAGCAGTCCGTGAAACTTCAGTGCTAGATTTATTACTCTGCAGGAAGTGACTCACCATAGTCGGAGTAAATGACTGATGGCAGCTTGGAGCAATGACAGATAAGAGAGAGCAGAGAAAGGTGGGGAGAGAAACTTGTGTACTGTAAGAGGAGATAAAAAATCTTTATCTCGTGACCAAAGCAAAATCAAAAGAAGAATGTATTTGGTAATGTCTATACCTTTCCTTTCCTGTTAAAAACTAATCATTGTAGTGTGAACACCACTGTAAAGGGGTTTTCCCATCTCATGCATTGAAGGGATATAGCACCTCTAGGACCCGCACCCAGATGTGCCAATAAGGCAGTACGGGCATTACTCCTGTCAGGGGCCCTAATCAAAAAGGGGCCCACTGATATGTTAAAACATAGGAACTAGTAATGGGTGGGGGCCCCATTTGATTTGGCTGTATATGGCCCTGAAACGGTTAATAGATGACTTATGGCACCTCTTCCCGCACCTATCCCACAAACAGGCCCCTAAAACTCCCATTTTCAGAACCGAGAAGTGGCCATGCTTGTGCAGTTACTCTGCATTTTAATTGGCGTTCCGAGGAGGGCCGAGCGAAAATTCCCACTGTTTTCCTGGTATCATTTTGAATTCAGGGGCGTATTTACTGGATTCCACTAGGCTGCAGTAGAAGCCAGGTCTGTAGCTATAGCGACCAGTGCTGGCAGCCTATCAGGAGATCAAACAGGTCTGTAGCTATAGCAACCAATGCTGGCAGCCTATCAGGATAGTTCAAACAGGTCTGTAGCTATAGCAACCAGTGCTGGCAGCCTATCAGGAGAGATCAAACAGGTCTGTAGCTATACAACCAGTGCTGGCAGCCTACATGTAGATCAAAAAAGGTCTGTAGCTATAAAAACCCATTTGCTGGCAGCCTATCAGGAGATCAAACAGGTCTGTAGCTATAGCAACAGTGCTGGCAGCCTATAGGATAATCAAACAGGTCTGTAGCTATAGCAACCAGTGCTGGCAGCCATATCGGGAGAGATAAAACAGGCAGTATCTATAGCAACCAGGCTGGCAGCCTATCATGAGATAAAACAGGTCTGTAGCTATAGCAACCAGTGCAGGCAGCCTATCGGGGATACATCAAACAGGTCTGTAGCTATAGCAACCAGTGCTGGCAGCCTATAAAGGAGAGATGAAAAAAGTCTGTAGCTATAGCAACCAGTGCTGGAGCCTATCAGGAGATCAAGCAGGTCTGTAGCTATAGCAACCAGTGTTGGCAGCCTATCAGGAGAGATCAAACAGGTCTGTAGCTAAAACAACCAGTGCTGGCAGCCTATCAGGATAGATCAAACAGGTCTGTAGCTATAGCGACCTGAGAGCTGATGCAGCCCATACAAGAGGATATCTCAGAATTGGGTAGGACACTGTTAATGGACACATATTGCAAAGTGACTTGTTTTTGAAAGATCTTTAACATAAAAAGCAGAAATCCCTGTAGTGAGACAACCCCTTTAAGTCGGTGGTATACAACTGGAACACCCCCGGTAGCTACCGCTAACCTTCCCGAAAAACAGAATGTGAACAGCCCCTTACATTCAAGTCTTTGTCTGAACATATGCATTGCTGGAAGTCCACGTTAGTGAAAAATATCAGAACATTCATCTGATCAGGAAATGGGAAAAGTTTACATCTAAGGGCAACGTAAAATTGTTCTTGTCCGTAGACTTGTCTCTTCCATAGTTTGCACAGATGTGCTGCTCCCTCAGCCCAGTTCCTTCCACAGATCTGTCTGATATGTCTGTGACCAGTCACCTGAAGATGTGCACTCAAGTATGTAAAACATCTTCCACTCTTCTCTAAATATCACTAGATACTTAAGGGTGCAATTGATCTTCGGAAATCTGGGCAATTTGTTGGAATTTGTACTTGTCAGAAGACAGCCCAAGGTAACTTAGCTAAGAATATCTAGCTGCTTACACAGTCATTGCTATTGTACAGAAAAACCGGTAGGGTAAGGATCAATGGGTGAGAACTCCTGTTAGGTGTAATGGTCGCCATATTGGTTATTACCAAGCGTTGCCAGACAGAGATTTTTAGGAAAAGGTCAATTCAAGGACAAAAACGTATACAGTGGGGAAAAAAAGTATTTAGTCAGTATTGTGCAAGTTCTCCCACTTAAAAAGATGAGAGGCCTGTAATTGACATCATAGGTCGGCCTCAACTATGAGAGACAAAATGAGAAAACAAATTCAGAAAATCACATTGTCTGATTTGGAAAGAATTTATTTGCAAATTATGGTGGAAAATAAGTATTTGGTCGCCTACAAACGAGCAAGATTTCTGGCTCTCACAGACTTGTAAGTTCTTCTTTAAGAGGCTCCTCTGTCCTTCACTCATTACCTGTAGTAATGGCGCCTGTTTGATCTTGTTATCAGTATAGAAGACACCTATCCACAACCTCAAACAGTCACACTCCAAACTCTACTATGGTGAAGACCAAAGAGCTGTCAAAGGACACCAGAAACAAAATTGTAGCCCTGCACCAGGCTGGGAAGACTGAATCTGCAATAGGGGAGCAGCTTGGTATGAAGAAATCAACTGTGGGAGCAATAATTAGAAGATGGAAGACATACAAGACCACTGATAGTCTCCCTCCATCTGGGGCTCCACGCAAGATCTCACCCCGTGGGGTCAAAATGATCACAAGAACCATGAGCAAAAATCCCAGAACCACACGGGGGGACCTAGTGAATGACCTGCAGAGAGCTGGGACCAACGTAACAGAGGCTCCCATCAGTAACACACTACGCCGCCAGGGACTCAGTTCCTGCAGTGCCAGACGTGTCCCCCTGCTACTTGTGATATTGACCAAATACTTATTTTCCACCATAATAAAAGTTTTCCAGAAGTTAGCCCAACTTACATTCCATCAAGATATAGAAACATTTACATAGGCTCATAAACAGCTCCATTCTCCACTGTGATTACCTTGTATTTCAGGTCTGGTTGGCTTAATTATCGCTCCTGAGGCGCATGCAGCTATAATGGCACGTTGTTAGCTCTATGGAGGGCTCAGATTTGATGGTGTGACCAGCAGCAGTTTTTCCTTCTTTAGGACTGGAACCACACTTGCAGTTTTTCGATGCAGTTTTATTAGCCAGAAGGGGATTCAGAAGCAATGGAAAAGAAAGGACGGATTTATAGGTCTCCCTCCCGCTGGATCTACTTCTGGCTTTAGTTCCAAAAACTTCATGTGTGAGTCCAGCCTTACAGTAGCTGCTTGTATATTGTGTATGTGCATCATCTCCATATATTATATACAAGTCAGTGCTGGCTTCTTAATAGGGGTTGGCAGAGAAGTAACCTAAGGCTGCGGGGCCCCAATGCAAAATGGATTAAAGGGCCAACAGCTACAATCCGCAGTTTTTCAGCACTGGTGCATTTATGTGAGAGAGGCGCCTTTAGGCCCCCTCAGTTTCCAGGGCCTTATAGCGATTGCTACGAATACACCCCCTTATAACTGCTGCGGGGTCTGGTATTGTGTCTATTACTAGCAATCCACAGTGCATAATAAGTGTCTGACTACTTCTGTGACTGTTTAGACTAGTAGGGGGATTTTGTGACTGTTTATACTGGTAGGGGTGATTCTGTGTCTGTTTTCTCTTGTGGGGGTGATTTTTTGACTGTTGATACTTGTGTGGGTGATTTTGTGACTGTTGAGACTAGTGGGGGTGATTTTGTGACTGTTTAGACTAGTGGGGGTGATTTTGTGGCTGTTTTTTAAACACTCACAAAATCACCTCCACTAGTATAAACAGCCACAAAATCACCCCTACTAGTCTAAACAGCCACAAAATCACACCCACTAATCTAAACAGTCCCAAAATCACCTCCACTAATATAGATTAGTAGGGGGATTTTGTGGTTGTTTATACTAGTAGGGGTGATTTTGTGACTGTTTATATTAGTAGGGGTGATTTTGTGACTGTTTATACTGGTAGGGGTGATTGTGTGACTGTTTAGACTAGTAGAGGTGAGTTTGTGACTGTTTATACTAGTAGGGGTGATTTAGTGACTGTTTATACTAGTAGAGGTGATTTTGTGACTGTTTATACTAGTAGGGGTGATTTTGTGACTGTTTAGACTAGTAGGGGGTGATTTAGTGACTGTTTATACTAGTAGGGGTGATTTTGTGACTGTTTAGACTAGTAGAGGTGATTTAGTGACTGTTTATACTAGTAGAGGTGATTTTGTGACCGTTTATACTAGTAGGGGTGATTTTGTGACTGTTTATACTAGTAGGGGGTGATTTAGTGACTGTTTATACTAGTAGGGGTGATTTAGTGACTGTTTAGACTAGTAGGGGTGATTTAGTGACGGTTTATACTAGTAGGGGTGATTCTGCATACCTTCATATCTGAGATGGGGCTGCCTCATATATTATAAGGAAATGCGTTTTTTCTCTTGAGGCACTCTGTATAAACCAAGAAGCTGTGCTTAGATGTACTTTTAAAGACTAGAGGGGTGTTTTATGACTGTTTAACTAGTAAGGTGTTTTTGTGACGTTTAAACTAGAGGGGGGTGATTTTGGACGTTTAACAGGGGGGGTGATTTAGTGACTTTTTAATACATAGGGGGTTTTAGTGACTTTTTAATTAAGGGGGGTTTAATTTAGGACTTTTTAAACATAAGGTGATTTTGTGACTGTTTAACAGTGGGGTTTTTTTGTGACTGTTAATACTAGAGGGGGTGTTTTAATTGACTTTTATACTAGTAGGGGTGATTTGTGACTGTTTAATTTTATAGGGTTTTTTGTACGTTTAGACAGTAGGGTGATTTAGTGACTGTTCAGACTAGTAGGGGTGATTCTGCATACCTTCATATCTGAGATGGGGCTGCCTCATATATTAAAAGGGAAAAAAACTGATTTTTTTTCTTCTCTGACCCACTCCCGCTAAAACAACCAAGAGCCTCTACGTACGGGCAGCAGATTGGCATTGCATGCTATAATCCAGAGATTACACAGATTATTTTGGAGATTACAGCCTGAGTGTTGGAGCTGTGTTTGTTGCCAGCCCTGATTACCGCGTTCAGAATACGCACATTCATTCTGGAAAACAAAAGTGCATTACTCACAAAAAGTTGTGGCTTTTGCATGAAATTTATTGAAAACTTAAAAATTTCACGCTCCAGTTATATTTTATCCTGAGGCCATGTAAATTGTAGCATTCAGTGTGGATTTTCTCAACTCAAACACAGTGGAGGGTCTACACCATCTATAATATCACTGTCTCAATAACGCGTCATGTGGCCTGGAGCATCAATTACAGCTGGACAACGACGCCTCCTGCTGTTCACAGGTTGAGTTACTGATGGATGAGGCATGGCGTCCCACTCTACCGGAAGGACGCCCCTCAGGTCATTGAGGGTCAGGGGTACAGAGTTACGATCTTCTATACGGTGACTCAGCTGGTCCTACAGGTTTTCTAGGGGGTTCCGGTCTGGAGAAAGTGCAGCCGCTCCATTTGAGGTCCCCCAGTCTCCAACAGCCGTTCCCTAATGATGCAACCTCAATGAGCTGGACCACTGTCCTCCATGAAGATGAGATTAGCCCTGTGCTGTCCATGCAGAGGCACAAGAACTGGATGATGTTATTCCAGTAGTAGAGGCGTCACTGTAGCATTCTGGATTGACTACACACACCTGCCCGCACTGTAACACCTCCACCACCAAAGGCTCGTCTGGTGACAACAGTGGCTGATGCACATCGCTCTCCTTGATGTCCCCAGCATCGTTGGCAGCCATTATTTCTGCTCAGAGTGAATGAACTTTCATCACTGAACAGCACTGAGGAGCCCTGGTCCCTCGTGCAGCATAGATGCTCCCTGGTCCATGCAAGATGATAATACCTGTGTCTGGGGGTGCGGTCAGGTCGTATAGCATGCAGGCCGCGCTGATGTAAATGGACACGAATGGTCTGACATGACACTTGGGGCCTCTCACCTCCCTAAAACCTGCCTGGAGTTATGCGGCATTCATCATCCGGTTCCGCAGGGCATTGTTTACAATGAAGCGCTCATCAGTGTGTGATGGAGACAAAAGGACGTCCACTTCTTTGCCTTTCTGTGACTCTTCCAGTCTCTCTGTATCTCTGATACAACCTGCTGATGACACAACACCTATATTTAATCGTGGGCCAGTCCACATAGAAATAACCAACAGTGGTCTATCAAATGTTAGAAAACATCTATAAACAACTTTTGTTATTGAGTTATGATTTTAAGGATATTGTTTTTATATTTTGGTTTGGTAACCTGTTGATGACACTCTGTGACACTCTAAGCTCAGTGGCCACTTCCGTCTGAGAGCATCCTGCTTGAAACCTTACAATGGCGAGGTACCACCGATCAATTGTAAGGTGTTGTCTTGCTTTCTTGATGTCAAAATGTGTACAAGCAGGATGAGGACGACTGTTTAAATCCATGTGACAGTAAATCCATTTGTTTCCTGTGAAATAATAATCCAGGGGCATCTTTTCTTATAACTTTGATTTGTCACGTTGCAGCCACAAATTTGCTTCTTAAAGTGCTGTGTCCACCATAGACTTTAATGTCATATTGATTGGATATGCCATCAAAGGCTTGATAAGTGTGGCATCCATCTCTGGGACCTGCACCTATCTGTGGAATGGGTCTGACTGGTTTCTGCCACACTGAAAAAAAAGCAGCATTTGCTGCAGTATTTTTTCCATTGTTGGGAAAAAACTTGGGATGCTGATATGAAGAGTCTCTAAGATGAGATAAATGAGTCGCCAGCTGCAGCCCTATCAGGTTGAACCTTTAAAGGGAATGTGTCATCAAAAATGACTTATTGTTTAACTCACGTTTTTATGCTAAACACATTTTTTTTTTAAATTTTTGGTTATATATTTTTTTTAATTTTCCATATCACTTTCAATATATTTTAATAATTCTTAAGTCCTGCAGTTTTCACTTTGGCCACTAAGCCTAATAACAGTCTGACACTTCCTGTTCTGTAGAGAGAGATTCTCGGTTGTCTGCTCATTATCAGCATAAAGAGGGTCTGAAACTGAAAAGGAGACACCAGTGTCAATAGATAACACAGGATCCACCAGTCACAAGAGGAGATAGTCACAGTTCACCCTTTCACCTCCCTGCACAGTGACTTCTTCCCAGGTCACAGAGCATGCCTAGAAAACTCTCCTATAGAAGTCAATGGGGCGGAATCAGTCTTAAGACTCCTATGTGCATGAAGCTACTGTAAAGCATCTCTCTGACTGCTGTTAAAGTAGTGCAAACATGGCCTAGTGGCCAAAGTGAAAACTGCAAGACTTAAGAATTATTAAAAATTATTATTTATTATTATTATTATTATTTATTTTAAAGCGCCATTGATTCCAGGGCGGTGTATATTCGAGGGGGTTACATACATTACATAAGTCACATGAGTACAATGATAATGACAATTGGCACAACAGAGGGAGAGAGGACCCTACCCGCGAGAGCTTACAATCTACAAGGAGGGGGAAAGAGACAGGAGGTGAGGGGCAGAAATGTCTGTGGAGGAAGTAGTGACAAGTTTAGTGAAGGTTATAGGCAAGCCTGAAGAAATGGGTTTTCAGGTCTCTTTTGAAGCTGGTGAAAGTGGAGGAGAGTCTGATGTGTTGGGGCAGTGAGTTCCAGAGTGTGGGTGAAGCACGAGAGAAGTCTTGGAGACGCTTGTGTGAGGAGCTGATAAGGGGAGAGCAGAGGAGAAGGTCCTGTGAGGAGCGGAGAGTGCGTGAGGGGAATTATTATTATTATTATTAATATTATTATTGAATTATTATTGAAAATGATATGAAAATTTTTTTAAATTTAAAATTCCTAAAAAAAAATGTTTAACATAAAAACGGGACTTAAACAATGTGTCATTTTTTTGATGACACATTCCCTTTAATTCTCATCTTTTTTTTTTTTACCACGAAGAACTTATCCCCCTCTAACCTACGTAGACCATTTACCCTACGTAGACCATTGCTGTTAGGAAGGAGAACATGACCTTCTCTACTCCGTGGCTCATTGTCCGGGAGTCTCACTTTGCCACCTCCTCTTTCGCGCAAACACAACTTATCATTTTCCAAACCATTGTGACTCTCAGTCATCGGGTCCTGGAAAGAGTAGAACACACTATCACTCACATGCTCCTCGGTAATAGCATCCTTATCGCAGCTGAGTATTTCTCAGAACCGGCACGAGGGATATTCCAGACCACATTCACACGACTGGCACTTTGATAACCGTCTATCGGGGCTGCGAAGCAACGGTGAAACAAGACGCTGCAGAAAGTATTACAAGCCTGCTGACCGCTTCATTATCAATAACCTTGACTTGCTTCCATAACGCTCTCGCTTTACTGGAACTACAGCAAATCTACTTCTCTATTTACCGGAATTGCAAAATAATAAATGACTTCCCTATTTTCCAGATTCCTGACGAGGATCTGCTGACCTGACCGCAGTTCATACAAGTGCTAATCCTGATTTCATAAGACAATTAAGGAACCTGAATAATAACATTGCGCCCAAGGGATAACACTGTGTCCTGTGCGCTGGTAAATCATTAGTGAAGTCAGAATACAAGAAAAAGGGGTTCTCACTAGAGTAGTACAATTGTATCACTGCAAGAACCAAACCTTCAGTAAATGGAGGTAAAATACTAAGGGGCCGTTCACACGGCACAGGATAAATACCAGTTGGTTTATCCGACCGGTATTTGTCCTGTTTTCGGGCCGTGCACACGGCTGCGGAGGGGGCGGCTTTTCTCCGCGATTAGCAGAGAAAAGCCCTCCCCCTTCCCATAGACTTGTTGATATTCCGTCCGAAAACCAGGCGGAAGAATTAACGTGTTGTATGTTTTTCGGACCCCGGGCGGTCTGAAAAAGCGCCGGGCGGAAAACCCAAAGTGGTCCATTGAAAAGTTTGTGGACATTTTTTCAGACGGTTTTCAAAACCAAAAACCATCCGTGGGGACATGGCCTAAGAATAAGCTCCGAAGTATTGGGAGCACGGGCAGCCAAACTATGAATTAAGTATAATATTCACCATACAAAAAAATTGGTAGCATCAAAATCAATCTACAGCGCTCCCTCAACACACAGTATTAATTGGTTATATGTGGAAACCATAACTATGGAAAACTGGTAATTGGTTCCAAAGCCCCATAATGTCACCCAACTTAATAAAAAATTATGTTTAAGGGAAATTTGAAGGCAACCTGTCACATAGGTGATGCCCCCCTTGCTGAGGACAGCACAAGCTAGTGACAGACCTGAATGATGCCAACCTATATATTTTCAAAATGTTCATAATATTGATATTTTTCTCAAATAAACAAGGAGTGTATGGACCATAATTTCTTACAACATTAAAGCACAATGTGTCACGAGAAAACCGTCTCTGAATCACACGGATAGGTAAAAGTGTCAAAAAGTTATTCCCAGATAAAGTGTCACATGTCAGATTTCAAAAATGGGGCTCTGTCAGGAAGGTCAAAACTGGCTGCGGCGGTAATAGGTTAGTAATTTAAAAAAAATCTGAAACCTATTTAAAGGGGTTGTGCCATGAAGCAAAATCCCCTTCTGAGGATGCCTCATAGCTCACTACCAGCTGGCCCCGGAGAACGGGGAGGGGGCCGCGCTTGCGCAGTTCTCCTTGTTCTCTTCTATGGCTGTGGAAGTGTGCTCAGATATATTCAGAACTCCCATAGACATGAATCAAGAGAGCAGCACAAGCTTGGCCCTCTCCCCATTCACGGAGGCCAGCTCGTAGGCGTCTGGCAGAGTTGGCAAGTGTGCTGCACCCGGAGTGGACCATGTCTACCCAAAACGCCCACTGGCAATACGAGTGATTGGTGGCTTCCTGGTACCGGTCAGAACAATGGGGGTTTTCTATATTTGACGCTATTACCCAATTTTTTTTAATTATTGCATCGTACTCTGTCGTTTTGCTTCCTGCCACTTAGTTGTGGGGCGCCATCCTATTTTGCTGGGGGGCCATGATGAATTATAGTTATGCCTCTGTCTGCAGGGATTTTGTTTCTACCATTAGGTTCACATTAAGTAGAATCTAGTAAATTCGGTCAATGTAATAATTCCAGTTTATTCAGCGGTAGGTATACCACTTTGGCAACCTCAACCAGAGAAAAAAATGGTTGGTGCTTCCCATTCATTCTGATCTGTGGCGAATGGTCCCGTGAAATCAAGTAACAAATGGAACTTCTGGCAGCATGAAGAATTGTGCTGGATTGTTCCCCGGGGACAAAGAGGTCTGTGTGCGGCCGGGATGTATCTGGCGTCACCAGATCACACGTTCTGCATGTTTGTGCTGCTGGTGACTATCACCGCCCAGTCCATGAGGTCAGCAGGAAAGACCAGTCAGGCTCAGATAACGACCGGGATATCATACGACTTTCAGTTAAGAGGTTTTGACGTAAGAGGAAAAATTAAAACTGAATTTTTATGGATTTTTTTTGTTATTTCTGCCTTTTCACATGTGCTCCCATTAACCCTTTGAGGGTACTGCTATCCCTATGCTTTTTTTTTACTTTTACATCAAACTATACTGAGAGCCATACTGTCATTTTATGATTTTTCTATTGTCATAGCCAGACGAATGCTTTAATTTAGGGGGGTTAGTAGTAGATTTTAAGGGTACTATTTTGCAGTAGATAAAATGTATTGAAAAAATTTTCTTTTTTTGGAGAGGGGGTAAAAAAATTAAACAGAAATTTCACAATTGTTTTTTGAGGTTTCATTTTTACAGCATTCACCATGTGGTGTAAATGACAAATGTATTCATTTGGTGTACAACAATACCAAACTTGTATAGTTTTTTTTGTGTGTTTTACGACTTTTGCACAATAAAAACCTAAAAAAACAAACAAGAATAATTTGCTATTGTGTTGCCAAATTCTGAGAGCCACAATTTGTATTAATTGTGTTTGTTGTACATATGGCTTTTTAGCCACTAATTACAGGCAGTCCCCGGGTTATGAACGCTATAGGGACTGTAGGTTTGTTCTTAAGTTGAACTTGTATGTAAGTTGGAACATGTAGATTTATTACATGTAACTCCAGCACAAAAGGTTTTTTTTTTTGTTTTGGATAGTGCAGCGAAGGGTTTTTACATTTGTTTTGCTGCTTGTTCCACTGTAAGATTGCACCTCATGTTCTGTTGTGGCATGCTGGAACTAGTCATTCCCCAGCTATCTGCTGTGGAACATGGAACTACAAGTGCCAGCATGCCCCATAAGTCTCCATTTGTAACCAAAGGATTAGATGTAAGTCAGAACGGTGTAAGTCGGGCACTCCCTGTATTCCATTTTTGAGAGGAGAGTTCCTGCCTTGTTCTCTTTTACACAATATCGGGTGAACAAATTTATAATTGTCCAGTTTAGGTCATTACAGACTTCAGTAATTGTAACAGTAATGTTACTAAAAGGGGTTGTCTCGCTACAAACACTAAATGAAGACGTTTTCCAAATATATTGCTTTGTTCATCTTTTTTTGTTAAGGAGCTACAAATGATTTTATCACCTTCTGTGCTCTCTCTGGTTTCCCAAGGGACCGACCTGTGTACTTCTTCTCCTCTGCTGTTTGTTCTATCTGATAGCAGGGATAGCATCACACAGGTCACAGCAGCACAGAACTCCAGACAGTGAGAGCTTGTTTTTATCTGATCTTTCAGACAAGAGACTAATGACTCTACTGTTTACATTAGCAAAGAAGCTTCTCTGGACCTCAGAGAAGGTAATATAGCTCACCAACATAATAAACAGAGAAGTCTGAATGCACGGAGCTCATATGCTAATTACAGACAGCTTGACCAGGAAGTGACAGAGCAAAGCAGCATTATTTCATTCATGGAGCCTATGAAACTTTGAGATGAGACAATCCCTTTAATGCGGACTGGTTTTAAATGGTGCTGTTTTGGATACCTATGACCTTTTAATTACTTTTTATTACAATTTTTGGGGAGCCACAGAGCCCAACCCCCTCCAAAAAACAAACAAACCTAGGTGTTTTTTATGGTGTTCTTCTTGTGGGTTAAACTAGGTTAAATATAAATAGATCAGGCCTTACAGACGCGGCAATTTCACTAATGTTTGATTTTTTATATAATTGGAAAAGAGGGAGTGTTTTGAACTCAAAATTTTTTATTTTCTGCAAAACTTTTTTTTTCTACTTGTAATTTTTATTCTCCAAGGGGATTTGACCAATAGGAGATGCAATCACTTGTACTGATATATTGCCTTATAGTGTGCAATTACAACTCTTCTATTGCACCCTGACTGGCATAGGGGAAGTAAGATGGCAGGTCTGGGGGTCTTCATTAGGCTCCCGGCTACCAAGACTGCCAGTCAACACCCCACAATTGTTTCGCAAGGGTATAAGAGGGCGCCCATCTCTTGTATAACTGCCCAGCTGCTGCGGTCGTGTTGACCACAGCAGCTTAGTAGTTAAACAGCTGGGTTGGGGCTATCTCCGTTCCCAGCCGCTGACGGCAGGTGCTGACTGTAGCTGACTCGGCTTCTGAGCCTTCTCCATACTTGCACCCCCTTCTTGACAGGCAGAGGTAGATACCCTAAGCAGTTGCCAATGCATCATCCCAGCCCGAGCTGAATATAGCCGAGGGGGTGTGCTCAACTATAATCGGATGTCCCATAATAATAATAATAATAATCTTTATTTATATAGCGCCAACATATTCCGCAGCACTTTACAATATAGAGGGTATAAGCACAGACATTACACATTAAAAGAACTTACAGATTAGACAAGGTGTGAGGGCCCTGCTCGCAAGAGCTTACAATCTATTAGGGTGTATGAATGAAACAAACGGTGAAAAGTGCTCAGTTTACAATGGTCCGGCCATGTTACATAAATAGGAGGTGGTTTACATAAAAGTTGGGTGACCCTGCCACCCTGACTGTACATCTATATACAGATAAGTGCCTGTGAGTGCCCAAGTGCAGGGAGTGACAGATGTGTGTGATAGTAGTAAGGGATCTTGGTGGGCCAGGCTGAGAAGATGTATTTTCAGGGCCCTCTTAAAACTGTGAGGGTTGCGAATGTGCCTGATCGCCCGCGGTAGCATGTTCCAGAGAATTGGTGCAGCACGTGTGAAGTCTTAGAGATGGGCATGGGAGGTTCGGATGCTTGAGGAATGTAACCTGAAATCAGCAGCAGAGCGGATAGAACGTGTCGGGTGGTAGACAGAGATGAGGGAGGAGATGTAGGGGGTGCAGTGCTGTGGAGAGCTTTATGGGTAAGAGTGATGAGTTACTGTTGTATTCTCTACTGAATGGGCAACCACTGCAGTGACTGACACAGGGTAGAGGCATCAGTATAGCGGCTGGACAGAAAAACCAGCCGGCTGCTGCATTCAGGACAGATTGAAGAGGGGAGAGTTTGCAGAGAGGAAGACTGATAAGCAAGGAGTTACAGTAGTCGAGACGAGAAAGAATAAGAGCAACAATGAGAGTTTTACTTGTTTCCACAGTGAGAAACTGATGGATTCTGGATATGTTCTTGAGGTGCAGGTGACAGGAGCGGGCAAGGGATTAGATATAGAGGTTGAAAGACAGATTAGAATCTAGTATAACCCCCAGACAGCGGGCCTGCTGCCTAGGAGAAATGGTGGTGCCACATACTGAAACAGAAATAGCAGATGGGGGTTGGTGGGAAGATGGCGGAAAGACAAGAAGTTCAGTTTCAGTGAGGTTTATAGTGATGTATGGGGAAGAGCGGCACAAGTTCGGCCCTCTCCCCATTCACTGAGGCCAGCTTGTAGAGCGCTAGGAGCCGGCCTCTACAGGGGACTTTGTTAAAAGGCAAAGCCCCTTTAAGTGCTGAACATATTCATTCACTCTGAGTAATTCCATCTCGCACACAGGGACACTAAGGCTGATAAATTAATTCTACACATCGGCGTCTCGGGAGCTGCGCAGCCTCTTGTGTTTTTCTTGGGCTGCAGTCAACCATTACACCGGCTAATTACAAGCACAGCCAGCCCTGGTACTTGTCAGATTACTGGCTCCTGTCCTCTTACTGTCATCCGATTACCTGTACTCCAACATCTGCACCATTTTTATTCTTGAAATGTAGCACTAGAACTAGTTTATTAAAGCATATTTGTTACGGGACGGAGTAGTAATATTTTATGGTGTAAAGTCCTGTATATTTCTCTCTAAAGAAAATCAACATTAAAGGGGTTTTCTCACTACAGGGATCGTAGCTTTTTATGTTAAAGATCTTGCAAAAACAAATCACTTTGCAATATGTGTCCATTAACAGTGTCCTACCTATTCCTAGCTATCCCCTCTTGTATGGGCTGCATCAGCTCCTCAGGTCGCTATAGCTACAGACCTGTTCAATCTCTCCTGATAGGCTGCCAGCACTGGTTGTAATAGCTACAGACCTGTTCGATCTCTCCTGATAGGCTGCCAGCACTGGTTGCTATAGCTACAGACCTGTGTGATCTCTCCTGATAGGCTGCCAGCACTGGTTGCTATAGCTACAGACCTGACTTCTATTGCAGCCTAGTAGAAGGAAGTAAACACGTCCCTGAATTCAAAACGAAACCAAGAAAACGGGACTGAGGTGAGATGAATCAATGTAGTGAGACAACCCTTTTAAGGATATTCTTCTTTTTAAGGGTTATTCCACTTTTAACAATCCCATTTTACAGCAGAGTCCTGGACACAGAGGGCGACATGTATGATTTTTGGCATTCCGGTGACATTTTTTTGCGCGCATTAGTAGCATGGAATGCGCCTGAATCTATGAACCTGTTCTACTGCGGGTCATAGTTTTATTGCTTTCTAGCTACAAAGTGACACTTCTGGCTCAGGTAAACCACTTTTAAAGTGCTCTCCCTGATCCAGCAGTAATGCGCCTGGATTTGCCGTACTGAAGCTATAAATGTGTAGCTCCATACAGTTGTAGTGCGACGCCTCCAGCACGCTCCCCGATCTCAGGCGCATTACAAAGTGCCGCAGGCGCTCTGTAATGTGCCTAATACTGGAGTGCGCCTGATTAAAAATAGAGCGAACGGGGCAGGGCCAGTTTTTTGACTAAAAAGACGCCAGACTTACATAGTTACATAATTAGTACGGCTGAAAAAAGACACATGTCCATCAAATTCAACCAAGGGTGGGGAAAATGTAGGTGAAGGGAAGGAGACAAGGACCATAAGCCCAGCCTCACCACTGGTTAATGCCCTGAAACCCACAAGGCAAGAACCTATCTGCTCCAGGGGAGACCCCATCTCTGACCCCAGAGCCCCACCAGCCAGGATCCAGAATTTTACATGGCTACGTATGTATTAATATTCTTTAGTGTCAGGTAGATATCTAAGCCTTTCTTAAAACTCCCAACTGTTCCTGCTGTGACCAGCTCCTCGAGCGGCTATTGCACAGATTTACAGTTCTCACAGTGAAGAATGGTTTTCTCCTCTGGAGATTGAATCCTTTTTTCTCCAGGGAATGTCCCCTTATCTTTTGGGGGAGATGTACATGAAATAATTTTTCCTCATACTTTCTGTAAGGACCATTTATATATTTATATAAATTAATCATATCTCCCCGGAGCCGTCTTTTCTCAAAACTAAATAATTTCAAGTCTACTAACCTCTCCTCACAACTAAGATGCTCCATTCCCCTTATAAATTTGGTTGCTCGTCTTTTCACTCTCTCTAGCTCCATTACATCTCTTCTATAAACTGGGGCCCAGAACTGAACAGCATATTCTAAGTGAGGTCTCACCATTGCTTTATACAGCGGTAGAATTACATCCTTGTCCCGCGAGTCCATGCCTCTTTTAATACACGCCAATATCCTACTTGCCTTAGAGGCAGCTGATTGACAATGCTGTTCTGTGGTCTATGATCAGACGCAGCCATTCATACATGTCGCCCAGTAACTGGCACCTGCTGTCAATCTGTTGTAATCTGTAGGATACATATGTCAAACTCAAGGCCTAATGACATTTTATGTGGCCCTTGAGAGATTAGACAAAGCAAGCCGGGATGGAGAATGTTCGGATGCTGAAGGACCGGCTCTCCATTTTCTCCATAGAATTTGGAAGTGTGTGCCATCTTGGATTTGCGCACACCTCTGCAATGCTTTGTTCAACAACTTGGTGGTGGTGGCAAAGCCCTGACTACCCAACCGGGCAACCTAACCATTCTCCAAGGCAGAGGCATAATTCGAAGCTCAAAGGGCAAAAAGTGAAATGGGCCCCCCAGCTACCAAGTGCCACATACAATGCTGGTATCTTCTTATTTGGCAGGAGGGCTTTTGGACCCCCTCAGGCTGCAGGGCCCGGTAGTGTCTGCTACCTCTGCACCCCCTATAGCTACACCCCTGCTCCGTGGCCCTTTGATGGCAATCATACGGCTTAAGTTGCCCTCGGTGAAAATGAGGTTGATAACCAGAGCAGCAAGAGAAGCCCCCTGCAGCGCCACCCAAAAAAATCAAAGGGTACTTTTATCACAAATTTTTGGGTTTCAGCCGGTATTGTGGCCCCCAGAAATGGTAGGGTGGGCCCCCACCCGGAGCACTCTGTTATGCCTATGGGAGTTTTCCAAACACGCCAAAAACACTCACCCCTATATTCGCATCCCTAGAAATAAATTGGGAGAATGGCCGCAATCAACGTCCTCCCCATTCTCTGAGATGGTCAGCTTCTAGCGGCCACGAGCCAATATACAGCTTTGTAAAGAACTCATGGGAAACCCCTTTGTGTGAAGGAAATACCCCTTTAAAGGGGTTTTTCTCATAATTTATTCGTCCTGTTTTTTTGGTTTTATTTGAATTCAGGGGCGTGTTTACAGCCTTTATAGGTGCAGTAGAAGCCGGTCTGTAGCCATGCAGCGGCCACTCAAGGAAATCAAAGGGGTCTTTTAACTTAAATCGGGCTAGCAGCCGTATTCAGGAGAGATGGATACAGGTGCCCGAGTATAGCGACCTGTGGCAGCCTATAGGAGAGTACCAAACAGATCTAAGCTATAGCAACCACTTGATTCGGACCTGCATAGAATAAATTGAAAGGCCGCAATCAAGCACCAGTTCTGTGGCAGCCTATCAGGAGAATTAACAGCTTTGTAGCTATGGGCAAACCGTGTGATGGCAGCCTTTAAAGGGAGTTTGAATTGGTCTGTTTTTTGCATTTGCGAGCCGGTTACTTGCGCCTTTATAGGGAGTTGAACAGGTCTGTAGCTATAGCAACCAGTGCTGGCAGCCTATCAGGAGAGATTGAACAGGTCTGTAACATAGCAACCAGTGCTGGCAGCCTATCAGGAGAGATCAAACAGGTCTATAGCTTTTAGCGACCAGCGGGAGCCTATCAATAGAGATTGAACAGGTCTGTAGTAATCAACCAGTGCTGGCAGCCTATCAGGGGAGATTGAACAGATCTGTAGCTATAGCAACCAGCGCTGGCAGCCTATCAGGAGAGATCAAACAGGTCTATAGCTATAGCAACCAGAGATTGAACAGGTCTGTAGCTATAGTGACCCGAGGAGCTGATGCAGCCCATACAAGAGGGAATATCTAGGAACAGGTAGGACACTGTTAATGGACACATATTGCAAAGTGACTTGTTTTTGCAAGATCTTTAACATAAAAAGCAATTATTGGAGCGAGACAATCCCTTTAAGCTTTACACCACCAGAGTACTATTCAGAGTACTAAGAGCTGTGTGCCAATCCCCCAGGGAACAATCACAGGAAAGGTGTAAAGAACATTTTGTTAATTATTTTAATTACATTTTTTTCTCTTTTTATGTTGGTGATTAAATCCACAGAAATTGCTGAGCATCTTTGCAGGTATCTAAGTCTTATACATTATTCACATCCAGAGCTGCATCCAGAGCTGCTAGCGATCGGGCTGTAGGACCTCACATCGTCCTCCAGTTCCTTTCCAGTTCAGCGCATTGCTACAGATGAACTGTTTACACACATCAGACCAGTAGCGTAAAGGAAAAATCCATGTTATGTAATGCAATGCAACCAGGGTACAGCAAATAACCTCCTTATCTGGAATATCAGGAGTGCGGCTGTCAGCACAGGATTGGCAGGATCTGACAGCGGAATTGGTAATACAGCTCTGGGTGTGACTGGAGTACAAGACATGACATAGCTGAAAATAAGGACATGGATGAGGAACTTGCTCAGCTATGTGTATACACTGATCTGCCATAGCTTAAAGGGGTTGTCTCACTCCATTGATTCATCTTACCTCATTCCTGTTTTCTTGGTTTCCCTTTGAATTCAGGGGTGAGTTTACTGGCTTCTACTAGGCTGCAGTAGAAGCCAGGTCTGTAGCTATAGCAACTAGCGCTGGCAGCCTATCAGGAGAAATCGGACAGGTCTGTAGCTATAGCAACCAGTGCTGGCAGCCTATCAGGAGAAATCGGACAGGTCTGCAGCTATAGCAACCAGGGCTGGCAGCCAACCAGGAGAGATCACATAGGTCTGTAGCTATAGCAACCAGCGCTGGCAGCCTATCATGAGAGATTGAACAGGTCTGTAGCTATAGCAACCAGTGCTGGCAGCCTATCAGGAGAGATCAAACAGACCTGTAGCTATAGCAACTAGTGCTGGCAGCCGATCAGGAGAGATCAAACAGGTCTGTAGCCATATCAACCAGCGCTGGCAGCCTATCAGGAGAGATTGAAAAGGTCTATAGCTATAGCAACCAGTGCTGGCAGCCTATCAGGAGAGATTGAACAGGTCTGTCGCTAAAGCGACCTGAGGAGCTGATGCAGCCCATACAAGAGGGGATATCTGGGAATAGGTAGGACACTGTTAATGGACACATATTGCAAAGTGACTTGTTTTGCAAGATCTTTAACATAAAAAGCAGCAATCCTTGTAGTGAGACAACCCCTTTAATATTGTGTGGATCTGCCTTTAGCTGCCAAAATTGCTGTAACCTATCGAGGTATGGACTCCCCGGGACCTCTGAAGGTGTCCTGTGCTATCTGACATCAGGACTTGAACAGATTCCTTATGTCATATTATTTGTGAGGTGCAGCCTCAATGGACCAGACTTCTAGGGAATTTGAAGGAAAAGTCAGCACCTTAAACCCTTTATGTTCCTCCAACCATTTTTGAACATTTGTGTAGTTGGGGCATTATCCTGCTAAAAGTGGCCACTGCCATTAGGGAGCCCCGTTGCCATGTAGGGGTTGACTTGGTCGGTACAATGTTAGGTAGGAGATACGTGTCCCAGTAACATCCAGATGATGCCAGGAGCCAAGGTTTTCAGCAGAACATTGCTCATCACACTGACTCCTCCATCTTGTCTTCTTCCCATAGTGCATCTCTTCTCCAGGTAAGTGACGCACACGCTCCCGACCGTCCACAAGACAGAAAATGTGATTCATCAGACCAGGCTGCCTTCTTCCATTGCTCCATGCTCCAGTTCTAATGTGCATATGGCCATTGTAGGCACCTTCGAGGTCAACATGGGCCCTGTGACAAGTTCCATACACAGCAAGCTGTGCTGCTCTTCTGTGGGGTAGCACCAGAAGGTCTAGTCTTTACTCTCTATGCACCTTATATAGCCTTGGGCCTCCATCGCCCAGTCACCAGTTCTCCTACCTTGGAGCACTTTTGCTGCGTACTAACCACAACATACTAGGAACGACTCACAAGACCTTCTGGTTTGGAGATACTCTGACCAAGTCATTTAGCCATCACAATTAGGCCCCAGATCCTTACACAAGCCCATTTTTCCAGCTTCCAACTCATAATCTTCAAGACCTGACGGGTCACTTGCTGCCTAAAATATTCCAGCCCAGACAACAGCGGTCATTGTCACCAGATAATCAATGTTAGTCACTCCACCTGTCAATGCTTCTGATGTAATGGTTGATTGGATTAAATTTTAAGGGCACTTGCCAACTTTTGGAAGTGGCCTTCAGGGAGATTTTGAATTGCAGCTTGCCGCCTTGATGGTTTGAGTGGGCCACACCCCCCTGTTTTACATGACACACCCTCTTTTGCGCAGAGTTACACCCCCTTGTCACATCTGTGTAACAGCTTTGGAGGAAAGCTGATAATGGATGAGGTATCCTTCAGCTTTACTGGATCTCCTAAGTTCGCATTTTTATCGGATTCAGGACCGCGCAAGCTCCAATAGGGAGGGGGGGGGGGCTTTTCCCGGGCCCCATAACATTCTTTAAACACAGCGCGTATTCGCGCTATAATTCACGTGTCACTTTTTCTCCCCCGCTTGCGTATTTTTCGGCGGGGGAGAGGGCGGAATCCATATTTCCTATGAGAATGGGATTACTGAAATGACTGGGAGGGTTTTTTCCCCCGATTGAGCGCTTACGGGCGAAATAGGGGCGAGTCTCCCAGTTTAAGCCATGTGAACAAAAGCCTAAACTGATCAATCATTTTTTTTTCAGAGCCGGCTACAATGGGGTCCCTCTCACCAGGTATGTCGGGGCGGCGTCCAGGGTGCTTTACCCGGGCACCACCACTATAACAAGAACCCACGCAGTAAGAAAGTGCCAGATGTATAAAGTGGTTTAGCTGCCATATAGGTTTAGGCTAAAACCGAGAAACATTGTAAAAATTGTGACTATTTTGGGCCCCTTTTCAGCCACATATCTGTACTGTTTATGGGCAGAATAAAAATTCTGTCCCACAAATTGTAAAAATTGTAATCTCTAGTACACGTGGGCTGTGCCAGGGTCTATGTCTGATTATTTTTTTTGCAGGTGCTCAGGCTCATAAACCTCATTTAAATTATTTTATTTATAGGGTAAATTTTATACAGTTGAAACCAGAAGTTTCCATACACTATATAAAGAGACACATCTGCATGCTTTTCTCACTATCTGACATGAAACCTAGCACTGCAGGAGATTTACCAACTCTTCAGGAGTCGGGAGGATTCCCTCTTTTCAGGGAGTCTCCCTGATGATCCGGGAGAGTTGGTAGGTATGATTTAAAATGTATTTCAGGAATTAGGTGGCCTTTATCCCAGTCTTGTGTGTCTTGATATTCATACCACAGAACTATGGCTGCCCAAAATTTTTTTTTTCATGTAATTTGGGGTTTCCTATGGGAGGGGGCCTTTTTTTTCTGGCTGCTGTGCCCTTTACCTCCATTATTTTCCGTGCTGTTTTCACTAATGTATATACACAAGTTGCATCCACTTACTTCATTGTATCCACACGTGAAAGGTCACACCACCATATTGTCAATGACATACACTTGACATTTCATCACAATCGTGGCTTGGATCTTGTGTTTATGTCCTAACCTTATCTTCAGACAATATATGGGGCCGGGTGCTGACACTTGGCTTGTATAGTATGTATTGTCTATAACAACGTAACACGCACCTGTTTGTTCCAGGTACATTGTTGCCATTTCTCAATTTAAGACCATAGCAGCAGGTTGATGGACCCCATGACCCTGAAAACAAGTAACCTATAGCCAGGAGCTTGTAGATATGGGGGAAATATAGTGCAGCCACCCACTCCTGTGTGATTCCTGGGCTTTCAGAGACTTTCATTTTCTGGAGTATTGGAATGTCTTGGCTCTAAATTGTCAAAACCGCTCGCGACGGGAGGGGATCCAGGGTCACCGCAAAGGGTTGCGTAACCTAGCCGGGGAAGGGAAAGTAAAGGGGCCCCTTGTCTTACCGGAGCCCGCCCAAGGCAGGACGGCTTTGCTCAGGGAATCCCCCAGGTCGTACCCCACGCGGGGACCAGGGGTGACAGCCAACCCGGTGACGTAGGCAGGAAAACCCCCGGGAGCGTGGTACTTAAATAGGCAGGAGGGGGAAAGGCAGGACTGACGGGGCGGAGCAAGACGTAGGATGCAGAACAGTCAAGGAAACGCCAGCAAACGCAGACAACGTTGCTAACGCGGGGGCACCAACAATTGGGCGCCGACCGGGAAGGGGCATACCTATAAAACCCCCAAGCTCAAAAGGCCATGGGTGGAAAGGGGCACCAATTAGTGCTTTTCCCCCTTTAAATCAAAGAAGCTGCCTCGGGGGCCCAAAGGCCCCGGGCCCGGGATAGTGCAGGAGAAGCAACCTATCAGGCGCTGAAGGGGGGAAGTGGATGCACCGGTAAAGTGGCGCAGCGCAGCTGGGGCTGGCTGCCCCTGGGGCCGGACCCCGGCCCCACGGGAGGGGGGCAGAGCTGGGAGGGCGGTAAACCGGCGGCGTTTACAGTACCCCCCCCCTTGGGGCCCCTTTTCTAAACCCCGGGGATCAAATAAACTCGATGAAGTGGGAGCGTTGAGTTTTCTTGGGGCTCCCAGGACCTCTCCCGGCCCATAGCCCTTCCAAACCCAAGGGGTAAAAATCTGCCTCTAAAACGCTTCATTCCAGGATTTCTTTAACTTCTAGATTTTTTCTTTTTGAGGGCGGCAACGGGAACCACTTTGCGAGAATCCCGATTGAGAATTACCGGTTTCAGGAGACACAGAAATAATTTGGGGGATCGGAGGGGGGGAGGCAAGCGGGTTTGTAGGTTTCCCGGGTTTAATCTGCGTAAACCTAAAAGGACCAAGAAGCGGGTTTGCAAACTTTAAACTAGGCACTCGGGCGGTGGTTTGGAGGAACCAAATTTTTTCCCAGGTTGGTAGTGGGAGGCCTCTGCCTTCTTGTCAGCTTGCCCTTTAAAACCGGGGGCCGCAGACACAAATTTAGATGGGTAGCGCCAAATTTGAGAAAACCCCGTACTAGGTTTTGGGCCGGGAACTTCAAAGAGGCAAGTGCAGAGGAAGACGAGGATGTTGACCAAACCCCCAATAGAAGGGAGACCCCCCTGGGGCTCACAGTGGGGTTTGTTGTGGGCGAACTCCCCCAGGGAGCAGAGAAACCCAAATTCGTCTTGCCGGGCAGAAAAAAATTTGGGCGCAGGTATTCACCAGGACCTGGTTGATCCGTTCCATTTGGCCAAGACTGTGGGTGATATCAGAAAAAATCCAATTAATTCCCAGAGAGAGCACGGGGGCACGCCAGAAGCAAGGTGAATTTTTACCCTCTATCAAGACGATGTTTAAAGGCATCCCAAAGCAAAGGGAAGATGTGCTGTATAAACAAGAAGCCATTGGGGCCCAAGGAAGCCCTGGCAGGGGTGTAAATCGAAACTTGGAGAAACGGCCCCCCAGGACCCAGACAACCAAACCCTTTGGAGGGGGGGGGAGATCAGTCCAAATCCATAGCGTGTGGCTCCATGGTTTTTCGGGTACTGGAAGGGCAACAGATAACCACAGGCAAGACGAGAGCTCTTACTTTGGGGCACAATTGGGCAAGCAGCCACGAAAATCCTTGACACCATGAAAGGGGGGGCCACCAGTAGTGATGTCGATAGGGGAGAGATTTTACGATCCCAGATACCGGCCATTTGGGGGCTGACCCCGGGAAGAATGCGTTTCTCATTTTGGGACGCACAAAGGTCTTACGGGTGAATTTCCCCAACCGTACGGGTGGGGCATGAACCAAACGTTGGGGGGGGGATCTTTGTAGGGGGTTTCAATTCAAGTGGAGGCATCGTTCCCCCGGGACAGAGATGGGCCTTGAATTTTTTGCGTGGCCGGAAAGGAGGATGAAGTTAAACGAGAAAGAATAAGGCCACCGGCCTGTCGGGATTCAAACGTTTTCTGTTTGTAGGTAAAGCAGGTTCTTAGACCCGTAAGATGGTCACAAGTAAAGCGCCCTCCAAAGATGCCGCCATTCACCCAAGGCCAATTTGATCGCCAAAGTTTTTTCCCGTCCCCAATTGGGGTATTTTTTCTCCCCCGGCAAGAAGGTCTTTGGAAGAAACCACAGGTGACGAAATTGCCCCTTTCATTCTTTTGGTAGAAGGACAGCTCCACTCCGACTGAGGAGATCAAATTCCAGAAAAAAAGGGGGTTCAGGTTTTCGGGCGGGAAGACAAGGGAGGGAAAAGGGTGCCTTTAAACCGGCAAAGGCGTCTTCACCTCCGAGGCCATAACGGGGGGACTCCTTTTTTGGTGAGACGACAATAGGAGCTAAAAAGCGTGGAAAAAGTGGAATAAAATTGGGGGTAATAGTTGGAGAAAACCCCTGAACGCTGGGAAACTCGAAGACCGACAGGGGCCGGGGCCAGTTCAATCTGCCGAAGTTTTCAGGATCCATTAGAAGACCTTGCCAAGATTATGTACCCCCGGAATGGGAAACTGGTTCTTCAAATAGACATTCTCCAACTTGGGGTAAGATGGTTTGCGTCTAAGGCGGGGGGGGAGTCCAGAGAACAGAGCCCGATGGGATTTTACATCCGGGGATAATCAAAATGTGTCCAAATAGACAAGTACACAGTGGTAAAAGGTCTCGGAATTCCCTTTACGAATTTTTTAAATACAGCGGGGCTTGCAAAGGCCAAAGGGCATGACAAAATATTCATAACCCATGGGGTTAAAGGCGGTCTTCCCTCGTCCCCCTCGCGTTACGGATAAGATTTAAGCGCCCCGGAGATTTAGCTTGGGGAAGACTGGTCCCTGGATCCCATCGAAGACCCGAAATCAACGGCAAAGGGTACGTTTTTGAAGGATTTTTGAGGGGCCCCGAAAGTCCCAGCACGGTCGCAAGGACCCATCCCTTTTTCTCCGAAAAAAAGAAGCCACCCCTGCGGGGGATGAAGACTTGGGATAAAGCCCTTTTCCCCAAATTTTTCCTTTATATCGCCGACATGGCCTAGTTTCCGGCCGGGACAAGGGGTACACTCTTACCCGGGGAGGCGAAATCCGGTGCAGCCTAAGGACAATCTAGGGGCGGGGAGGAGGAAGAAATTCTGCCCGTTTTTTCAGAAATTCCCCAAACTCCCGGTAGTGAGCAGGAAGACCCGAGTAGCAGGGAACGGCTGGAAGAAGGGGGAGAGGCACCCACCAAACGTGGGGGCGGGGGGCCGAAATCAAGGGGGTGGCACCGGGGGCCCCAAAGTGACTTCGCCCCGTTTTTCCCCTCAATGAGGGGCGTGGTCCCCGCAGCCAAGGAAGCCCCAAGAGGAAGAATACGGGGTGGCAAGACAAGGAAAGAGATCTTTTCCTATGTATACTCCTATACGCAATTAAGAGGCTGCGTGGGTGCCGGATGGTACAGGAGAGGGGTTCTCCATTCACGGAAGAAACGGAAAAGGGTTGCCCAAAGGGGAACATGGCAGCCGGTACCTATCCACAAGAGCAGGAGGATGAAGTTCCCGCCACCCCGAGTCCACAAAGGCGGCAACTCGAAGGCAAACCGGAGGGAAGGGTTTTAGATGACCTCAGGTCATTTGGGGGAAGGGAAAATTCCGTTTCCCATTCGCCTCCCCCGAAGCCTGGCTCTGTAGTTTCCCGGAGCAGGGGGCACTCCCTACGCAGTGATCTTTGGGACCGAGAGAGGCTGTCCTTGGTTGCGCCGGGGAGTCTTTTTTTCCCCCCAAGGGGGGCCCCATCAACTTGCATGGGGGGCATCCCGATTGGATGCAGGGGCAGGGTGCAGGGGACCGGAAGACAGGGGCAAGGCGGGGCTCCTACGGGGGGGATAATTTTTCCCTTGAAGCCGAACCCCTGTTGACGTTCTGAAAACGATAGAGGGGGTGGCCAAGGTGATGAGGTCGTCCAGGGTGGTGGGCAGGTCACGCCCCGTATTCATCCTTAAAAACGACCCGGCCAAAACCCCCCCCAGAAGGTTGCGACCAGGGCCTCGTTGTTCCAGGACAACTCGAGGAAGAGTCCAATTGTACACATACTGTCCCACTGAGGCGTCACCTTTTTCGGGGACGAAGAAGGGGGGGAAAAGGGGCAGAGGAGGGTCGTCCCCTTTAAATACCTTGCAAAGGGGGGAAGGGAAAAATTTGCTAGATTTTGGGTGCAGGGATCCCCCGTTCCCCCAAGAGGTGTCACCCAGGCAAGTGCTTCACCCAGAGGGAGAAATAATGAAAGCCATTTAGCCCCATCAGTGGCGAATTGGTGTGCCGGGCCCCCGAATGGATCGTGCACTGGTTCAGGAATCCACGGCAGGCCCCGGGGTCCCCGTAGTAGCGAGGTGGGAGAGGCGGTGCAGGGGGGAACTGCAGATCGCGGGGACCGAAGCGAGAACCCGGAATGGAGACAGGGGCCGGAGCCGGCCCCGGGGGGTTCTGGGGGTCGAGCCCAAGTTTTTGGAGCAGGGAAAGTTGCTCTTGACGGGCCCCTGGGCGTAATTTTAGCCACGAGGGTCTCTGTGTTGGAAACGGTTGATCGGCGGGGTCCATGGCCCCCAAATTTTACTGTCTGGGAAAACCCCTAGCGAGCGGGAGGTGGAAACCCCTGGTCACCCCTAGGGGTTGGCGTAACCACGCCGGGGAACGGAGTCTAGGGGGCCCCTTTTTCTTTACCGGGGCCCCCGCAAGGCAGGACGGCTTTGCTGCAGGGAATCCCCCAGGTGGGCTACCCCCGACGCAGACCAGCGGTGACAGCCGAAGCCGGTGACGTAGGCACTGGAACACCCGGAGCGTGGTACTTGAATAGGCAGGACGGGCAAGGCAGGACTGACAGGGCAGGAGCAGAGACGTAGGATGCAGAACAGTCAGAGGAAACGCCAGCAAACGCGGACTAACGTTGCAACGCAGGGACACAACAATTGGGGGCGCCGACGGCGGGAAAGGGGGCATACCATAAAGCCCAAGCTCAAAGGCCATAGGTGGAAAGGGAGCACCAATTAGGTGCAGTCCCTTTAAATCTAAGAAGCTGCTCGCGCGCGGCCACTAGTGGCCGGCCGGGATAGTGCAGGCAGAACATAGCCTGCATCAGGGCGCTGAAAGGAGGAAGCTGGGATGCAGCCAGGTAAGTAGTGGCGCAGCGCATGCTGGGGCTGGCTGCGCCTAGGGCCGGACGCCCGGTCCGCGGCACGGGAGGTGGCAGCAGCTGGGAGGCGCGAGTGACCGCGCGGCGTTACATAAATAATCTAAAATATGAAAAAGAACTGCTGTCGTTCTGCCTAAAGTCTCAGGGGGACATTGTCAATGCCCTGAATCACAGAGCAGGGACTAGTTTTCAACAGTTTCCAAGTTGAGAGAGGATGCAAATTGTCCCTACTAAATTGGGCTAATCTGTGTTTAAAACTGCCGCATACAATACCCCTCATATGGGGCTAAGAGTTGTATTGGTCCATCAACAATTCAAGTATTTGATTTCCTACCAACCATTAAGAGTTCTGGCTTCTACAGACCAGTTAGACTCCTAATCAACTTGTTACCTGCATTAAAGATAGCTGTCTTAGTCACCTTTATAAAAGACTCCTGTCCACAGACTCAATCAGTCAGACTCGAACCTCTACAACATGTGCAAGACCAAAGAGCTTTCTAAGGATGTCAGGGACAAGATCATAGACCTGCACAAAGCTGAAATGGGCTACAAGACCATAAGTAAGACGCTGGGGGAGAAGGAGACAACTGTTGGGGCATTAGTAAGAAAATGGAGGAAATACAAAATGACTGTCAATGGACATCCATCTGGGGCACCGTGCAAAATCTCACCTGGTGGGGCATCCTGGATCATGAGGAAGGTGAGGGATCAGCCTAAAACTAAAAGGGAGGAACTTGTTAATGATCTCAAGGCAACTGGGAAACCACAGTCCCCAGGAAAAACCCCTTTGGTAACACATTACACCGTAATGGTTTAAAATCCTGCCGTCCCACACAAGGCCCCCCCTGCTAAAAAAAGGCGAAATGTGCAGGCCCTTTCTGAAGATTGCCAATGAACCCGGGATGATTTGTAAATTGGGAAAAAGGTTTCTGTGGTCAATGGGGACAAAATTGAGTCTCTTTGGCTTTTAACCTGCCATGTTTGGAGGAAGAGAAACGCTGCCTATCCCCAAAGAACACCGTCCCCCATTTGTCAAGCATGGGGGGGAAAACTTTAAATTGTTTTGAGGGTTTTTTCTCTGCTAAGGGCACAGGACTATTTCACGGGCATAAAAGGGGGGAATGGATGGAGCCAGTGCCGTAAAATCCTGAGTGACAACCTCCTTCCCTCTGAAGGTTTAATTAAAAATTTTTTCGGGTCTGGGTTTTCCCAGCAAAAAAATGACCCAAAACAACACCCAAGGGCAACAAAGGGGGGGTGGCTAAAAAAAAAGGGCACATTAAGGTCATGGAGTGACCTAGTCAGTCCCCAACCTTAACCCCATAAAAAATTTAGGGGGATTTTAAAGCTCCAAATTTTCCCAAACCAAAAGCCACAAAATCGGGAAGGATTTAGAGGGGGATTGCAAAGGGGAGGGGGAACAAAATTCCCCTTTGACATGTGCGCACACCTCATCATCAACTAAAAAAAAACATTGACTCCCTGTGCTTGGCCAAAAAGGTTTTTTTGCCCCCAAATTTTAAGTCTTGTTTTCCAGAGGGATCAAATACTGTTTTTCTCACTGAAAAATGCAAACAAATGTAACATTTTACAATGTTTTTTTCGGGGATTTTTTTTTTGAATTTTTCTACTTAAATTTAAAAAAACCTCCCTTTAAAATTTTTAAAAGACTGTTAGTTTTGTCAATGGGCAAACTTACACAATCAGCAAGGGATCAAATAATTATTTCCTTCACTGTAATAGTGTCTTAATTAGTCTGTAAATTTATAATTGACCATGCATGGTGTAGACTGAGTAGTTGCAGCCCGGGAGTAATTTATCATTTTGTCCCTGCGTTTTTAGTCTCGGTTTTTTCTCCCGTGATTAGAAAAAACCCCAGTCTGAAACCAAAACCGATTGTCTATAAAAATGTGATCGCAATTTAAACCCCTTTTATGGGGTGAAAGCTTTGAACAATTTTTTGACCTGGGTCGTTCGGGAAATTTTCCAGATACAAAATCCCGTAATTAGGACTTCAATTTACCATAACAATCTATGGAATTAGAGTCATGACTTTTCTACTTCCCTTTTCCTGGATACAAGGGGTTCTTTAATTATATGACCTCGGTTTCGCAGTTCATAAGTTCCTCACTATTATTTGGCTATGGCTTCTACGCATCTAAATTGTATAAAAACATAATTGCGTGCTCAGCGGGCAGCATGCGTGTGATGATAAATCGAGAGGCTTTCATAGAAACGTAGGAGTTGGAGAAGGTCATGGCCACAGACCTTCAGTCCTTCTTAGCTTATCTGTCCTCCAGCCAGTAACAGCTCTAGCAGAAAAATTTTGGGGCCGGGGGGATTGAAAATGGGCGGACTGGGGGGCCCCCTTGGGCCCACAGGTGAAGTTGATTCTAGGGGCCCACCAGTTGAGCCATTTCTGGACCCACCGGTAGAGTTTATTTTAGGGCCCACCCTATGGCTACTGTAAATGACTATACCTGCCTCCTATACTCTGCCTCTTGCTTTTTTCCTCTCTTTATCTGCTTTTTTGCCTCTTCTGAGGATGTATATATAGCTAAAAGACAACTCAAGGTCTACCATGCTCAGGGGCCCACCGGGGGTTTGCCCTATTCCCCTGTGGGCCAGTCCGAGCCTGGATCTGAGACAGAATGATTGCTTTGGGGCAACTGCATAAAACCCATGGTAACCAGACTTTCAGACAGGACTCACCCAGCAGCAGTGGTTATGCCACGATATTCCCCATATCCCACTGCTGAAAGGGTTTGTCGCACTTTAGACAATGATATCGCTAAGATATTCCATCACTGTATAAAAGGTGGTCCTGTTCCCACCTCTAGGACCCGCACCTATCTCCTAACCCAGCCCTGAAATCTCTTCATTCTGAATGGAGAAGTGGTCGGGACTCTCCCATAGAAGTAAATGGAGGTTCTGAGCTTACCCAAGCGGCGAACTCCCTTTCAATTCTGTGGGAGAGTCCCGACCACTTCTTCTTTCAGAACTGAGAGGTTTCGGGGCTCATTTAACCCTTTGATTGATGCCATCCGCGACCGCAGCATAATCAAAGGGCATTCCCCTGCTCAATCGGGTGATCGGGACTCCTGGTGACCCGATGGGGCCTGGGGAATGTCCGTACAATCAGTCTTGGGGACTTAAAGTGGCCCCGGGACTATCTGTATAACAAGTCGGCAGTCAGGGCACACTGTGTGCTCCCCTGACTGCTGCCTATGTCAAACTGACACAGATTGTAATGTACATTAATAAGTGTAAAAAAAATTGTACAATAGTTATATCTTAATGGGATTTAAAAAAAAAAAAAAGTAAAACACATGAAAAAGTGTAGAATAAAAAATTAAATAAATAATATATTATAATTTATATAATATAAACAATAAATATTTAACAAAAATACATGTTATTAAGGTTATTAAGTGTGAATGGTGTAAAAAAAAGAATTAATAAAAAAAGATTAAAAAGTAAAAAAAATTCTGCAGCAATCTATTTGTGAACTTAAACCACGCTCCCCAAAAATACAACTTGTCCCGCATAAAACAAGACCTCACACAACTGCGTCACTTAAAAGATAAAAGAAAAGATACGACTGCTGAAATGCAAAGGGGCAAAACTACAAAATGTAGATGCGTCATTAAGCACTTTTCAGACGTTTGGCTTAAGGGGCTCATGAATTAAATTTTATTTTAAAATTAAAAACATGATTCGGGCCACATGTATGAGAAAACTTTTTGGTCTAAAACTCCCTTTGTTGCCCAATCACAGCACCCCTTTCATTTCATATAGTGCTCTGGAAAAATGAAAGGGGCGCTCTGATTGGTTTCCTATGGTCAACAATGTTAATTTTAGACCTAGAGATTTTTCATACATGTGGCCCGAAATGTCTCTCTTATGTATGTTTCACATCAGTGTCAAAGGTTCCATGTAGAACCTGCGCGTCAAGTTCCGTCAGAAAAAAAAAGGACACCACGAAGGAAACCTGACTGACTCATTGTAGTAACTTTTAGGCGCCATTGATGTCTGTTGTAAAATGGCTCCAGTTACACCTATGAAGGGAGGTTCTGAACCTCTGACACAGATGTGAACCAGGCCTTATATAATAGAAATTAAGATCAATTGAATTGTGTGTATCACCGGCAAATTCGTGTCCACTCAATGCAACTTTTTGTTTTTAAGGGTATGTTCACACGCCGTGTTCATTAAGTTTTCAGATGCGTGTTTGGAAACATGTTTCAGACCCTAAACGGACCCAAACCCGCATCTAACAATGTGCAGTGTGATTTCTATTGCTTTTAATGTAAAACACACATCGGGATTCAGACGAGTGATCACTGATGTGTGTTTACATGCGTCTTTCTGATGCGTCTTTCGGATTGACATGACCATTCTTGATCCGTTTGACGCAGCAGGAGCCCTATTTAAAACTATAGGGTGCAAAGTACACTTTGGATGTGTGTTGGATGCAGCTCTGATAGGATAATGTCAGACTGTGCAGGGATCCCCCCCCACTCCCCAATTGTTAACATCCATCTGAGAGATTCATTAATATATTTCTACAATGAATAACAGAGGAACAGCACAAACTTATAAGAGAAGATGCTGCAGAATTGTTTTTTTTTTTAAGGCCAGTATTTAATAAAACAGACATTTTAAGAACAGCATTCAGTGTCACTCAGCTGCCTCTAAGGCAAGTAGGATATTGGCGTGTATTAAAAGAGGCCTGGACTCGCGGGACAAGGATGTAATTCTACCGCTGTATAAAGCATTGTTGCGACCTCACTTGGAATATGCTGTTCAGTTCTGGCTCCAGTTTATAGAAGAGAGTAATGGAGCTAGAGAGAGTGGCAAAGACGAGAAACCCAAACTTATAAGGGGAATGGGGCATCTTAGTTATGAGGAGAGGTTAGTAGAATTTTACTTATCTAGTCTTGAGAAAAGACGGCTTTGGGGGGACATGATTAATTTATATAAATATATAAATTGTCCATACAAAAAGTATGGGGAAAAATTATTTAATGTAAAGCCCCCTCACAAGACAAGGGGACATTCCCTTCGACTAGAGAAAAAAGGATTCAATCTCCAGAGGAGAAGAGCGTTCTTCACTATGAGAACTGTGATTCTTGGAATAGCTGCCTGAGGAGCTGGTCACAGCAGGAACAGGTGAGGGTTTCAAGAAAGGCTTAGACAACTAGCTGGAACTAAAGAATATTAATGCGTACATAGCTATGTAATATTCTGGATCCTGGCAGGTGGCGGCTCTGGTCTCAGAGATGGGGTCTTCACTGGAGCAGATTGGTTCTTGCCTTGTGGGTTTCAGGCATTCACCATGGTGAGGTGGGCTTGAACTCCTTGTCTCCTTCCCTTCACCTACATTTTCCCCATCCTTGGCTGAACTTGATGGACACGTGTCTTTTTTCAACCGTACTAACTATGTAACATCCACGGAGCCTCTTTATTAGTTAACTGTTCGAGGGTAGGATGACACGGCTTATTTTCAGCGCTAAAATTTTCAGTGCACCTAAAATCTGTGGCAGTAAGTGCAGATTTTGGTCATGGATTTGAGGCTGATTTCAGAGGCCGGTTTTCAGCCTCTGTATACTATGTGAGGATTCAGTTCTGAATCCGCCTCAGGAATTCAATTCTTTTTTAGCGCTGAAAATGAATCCACACCACGGAAAATCGTCGTCGTGTGCACTGAAATGCGGATTTTCCATTAGAAACCATTTGAGTCGGGTTACAATCAGAATTGGATGCTTATTCTGATGCTGATTTAGTGCTGAATCCATGTCCAAGTCAGTGTCCAAATCAGCCATGTGAACATACCCCAATGCAGCACGGTCTCTAGAAGTGTGTAGTCTTAGTCAGTTCACAACATTAGAGATGACAATATGCCCTGAGTGCAATCCGCCAGAATGGTATGTTGTAACAAAGGCCTGGGGGAAATCTGCAAGGTGCGGGACTGCGTACGTGCTTAGTGCTGTCTTGTTTGTGGTGAAACCTGAGAGCACCCTTCAAAGAAGTCAGCCTTTTTCAAGTCACCTCTCTCCTAGAATCCACTATTCACTAATAACATACAGGATGTACAAATTTTAAGTGTGAGCCAGTGATGGACAATGTAGGCTTTGTTGCAATATCTTTGTCTAATTGATAAAGGACTTGTTTTATGGAAGACAGAGAAGTAATGCGCTCCTGGGCAGGTCTGAACAGGAACGCCGGGTGTCGCCTGTATTTTGGTGGACTGGAAGCCCATTTGTCTGCTCGAGATTGGGATATTTATACATAGCGGGGATTGATAAAGTAAGAAGTATACGTGACTCTTCCTTATCCCTGGCTTAACTCATCGGAAACCGCACGTTCTGTTATTGTTGGGACAGGCTCAAGTCTTCCTCTTGACAGTCAAGATTTCTTTCCGAAAAGAAATGTGGAGATATTTCTTAGGAACATCTATTGACAAAAAAAGGAAAACAAAATGTATAATTCCTAGGACCAGATAAGACATAACTTTTATTAATTAAATATATCATTCTGAAGGGAAGAAAAGACAAAAAAAATCCCTAACACAGTAACCCTACAAGAAACACTACATAATCTAAAGGCTACCTATCCAAAAATTGGGGAAACCGCCTCGATAAGGGCGCTCCCAAATAGGAACCTAAACTAAATGACCCTATACCCCATATCACAACACATCAGATATTCCCAGTGTGTACATACACCAATATCACAAAAGATTAAACACACCCGTCCCCAAAATATGTATATCTGAATATATACTTCAAACCATGTATGCACTAGTTATTTATATGTAACGGTAACTTACAGTACAGCTCCATAATATCTTCTTCATTCTAGCTTATTTTCTCATTTTTGTGGCTTAGGATATCCACAAACAGCTCCCCATATCTTAGTTTTCATTACTTGAGTGGAAGAGGAAAGGGAAGGTTAGCTGAATGTGCCCGCTTTGAGTGAAGGTGTACTGTAATGAGGGGTGGTAGGAGAGAAATGGCTAAGCACATGGATCTTTGTGGGGAACCAGGTGATCCAGTTTAGAAGAAGGCTTCGGTCTTGGACATATAGACTTTACGAAATACCCAACGTTTAGCAGAACACAAGTGCTTTTAGGCTTTCATTATCAAATGTATAAACGTCCTCCTTTCCAAGTAAGCAGCCATGTCACCAACAGAAATGAGGAAAGTATGGAGTGCTAGGGATCAATATAGAGAAACAGAAGCACTACCCAAGCCCCTGACCTCTATTGAGCATATATTGTAGCCTCAATGCCAATCAGCTGCCTCCATTCTGTCAGAAATATGGTCAACATATATTGCACTGGAGGCATAAACTGTATTACTTGCCCCCTTTTCCCGGCACTGGTTGCGTCACTATCACTCTGAAGCAAGAAAACCCATCTTTCCACCCCCCCCTCCCCTCCTGTTGAACAGTAATTGGGCATGACTCCCATTACCCTGTCTGCTAATGCCCCCCCAGACCTGGTTCCATGCATAACTTCCTACTACCCTTGGGAAAGAGACGCTAAGCTTGGTGTTTATCCTACGTGGGACCCACGGCTGCTGCAGGCACCTCTCCTATCACCTGTAGGTTCGTGACCCTACATAACTCATGTATTGTAGACTTGTCTCTGTAAAACTGAAGAAATCTGAGAATTACAATAACGATACAATCTCTCCTCATTTTTATGAGATCAGTTTGCCCTGCAGCCCAGTGTGATGACGACATTGTGTATTAAAGGTGAACATACTTCCCCCTTGTATTCTTGCTTCAGGCAGCTTTAGAGGGTGAATGACCTCTTTTGCCCGGACACCCATGAGCCTTTACATGCAATGATCATTCATCTAAAAGGTGATTTTTCCCAACATGCTTTTTCCCATTATGTCCTGCAAAGCAAGAGGTGTTGTCATTGGTGTCATGTAACTCCGTACTCTCTCATGTTATAGTTTGTAATAACTTATTTTGTTAGATACAGTATCTCACAAAAGTAAGTACACCCCTCGGATTTTTGTAAAGATCTCAATAACTCAACACAGACATCAGGGACTAAGTCACAGGCAACAAAAGTGAGTACACCCAATACCCAAATAAATATTGTATTATATCTTTTCATGGAACAACACTGAGGATATGCCACTTTGATACAATGTAAAGTAGCGAGTGTGCAGCTTGGATAACATTGTAAATTTGGTGTGCACTCAAAATAACTCAACACACAGCCATCAATGTCTAAACTGCTGGCAACAAAAGTGAGTACACCTTAAAGTTGAAATGGGCAAATTAAGTCCAATTTTCCATTTTCCCTTCATGGTGTCATGTGACTCGCAAGTGTTACAAGGTCTCTGGTGTGAATAGAGAGCAGGTGTGTTAAATTTGGTGTTATCCCTCTCACATTCTCTTATTCTGGTCACTGGAAGTTCAATATGGCACCTTATGGCAAAGAACTGTCTGATAATCTGAAAAAAGGAATTATTTGCGTACGTATAGATGGCCGAAGCTATAAGGAGATTGTCAACGCCCGGATACTGAGCTGCAGCACCGTGGCCAAGACCATGCAGCGTTTTAACAAGACAGATTCCACTCAGAACAGACTGAAGAAGTTGAGTGCACATGTTCTGCATCATATCCAGAGATTGTCTTTTCAAAATAGACATATGAGTACTGCTATCATTGCTGCAGAGGTTAAAGGGGTAAAGGGTCAGTGCTCAGACCATATGCCACACACTGCATCAAATTGGTCTGCATGGCTGTCGTCCCAGAAGGAAGTCTCTTCTAAAGATGATGCACAATAAAGCCCCCAAACAGTTTGCTGTAGACAAACAGACTAAGGACATTAATTACTAGAACCATGTCCTCTGGTTTGATGAGACTAAGATATCCTTATTTGGTTCAGATGGTGTCAAGCGTGTGTGGCTGCAACCATATTAGGAGTACAAAGACAAGTGTATCTTGCCTATAGCCAAGCATGGTGATGAGAGTGTCTTGGTTTGGGGCTGCATGAGTGTTGCCAGCTGTGGGGAGCTGTAGTTCTTTGAGAGAACCATGAATGCCAACATGTGCTGTGACATCCTGAAACAGAGCATGAAAATGAGGGTGCAGGTGCTGGACCGGCCAAGCATGTCTCCTGACCTAAATCCTATTGAGCATTTGTGGGACATCCTCAAACAGAAGCTGGAGGATCACAAGGTCTCTAACATCCTCCAGCTCTGTGACGTTGTCATGGAGGAGAGGATTCCAGTGGCTGCAACCTGTGAAGCTCTAGTGACCTCCAGGCCCAAGAGAGATAAGGCAGTGCTGGAAAATAATGGAGGCCACACAAAATATTGATACTTTGGGCACAATTTGTCCATATTCACTTAGGGGTGTGCTCACTTTTGTTGTCACTTAGGGGTGTATTCACTTTTGTTGCCAGCGGTTTAGACATTAAAGGCTGTGTGCTGAGTTATTTTGAGGACACACCGAATTTACACTGTGATACAAGCTGTACATTGACTACTTTTCTATTATCCCATGAAGAGATATAATACAACAATGCAAAAACGCCATGTGAACAAGCCCTAACACTGATCGGTCACTTCTGAGCATTGCACAATAACTCCCAGCAGCGCTCGGCTGACGTCTTCTCTTCTTATCGGAATCTGAGTTTTTATAGTTGATGCTTAAAATTCATGGTGTCTATCTCTCCACACCTACAGGAGTTCACTCATGTGTGGACTGAGCTCTATATATAGTAACAGTAAAATATTAGATGATTATCTGGCTGCGTCCTACAAAGGTGAATGGTGACCGTGCTGGAAAGATTGCCCACGGCTCTCAGATAAGACTCTGCATTTATAGGGTGTTTGCTTCCGAACGTGATCACGAGACTCGCGGGACGTCACGCCGAATGCTGCAATGTTTGAGCAGTTTGTTTTCTAAGCGGAGTTTAACACTTATTTTGTAATAAAAGCTCCTAAACCTCCTGACGACTTGTCTCCTCCATTACCTGGATCAACCACAGGAAAAGTTTTTAAGGGAATGTGTCATTTTCTTGCTTTTTCCCACAATTCTTGCAATTAAAAGGGGTTGTATCATTACATTAAATCATCTTCAGAATAAGGCCATGTTCACACGGCTTATTCTGGGACTTAATTCAGTCCGTAATTACACGCCGAAGTGCGCCAATTACGGGCTGAATCCGTCCCAGTAACTACGGTAATGCACAGTTCTCATAGAGAACTATGCATTACGGCTCCTCTCCCTGCTCGGCGAATACGCCGAGGGGGGAGATAATTGACAGGTCACTTTCTAGCGCCATATACGCGCCGCTAGTAATGACTGTCTATGGGCCTGCGAAGTGCTGGCCCCCCGCTCCCGCCACGCCCCCGGACACACTGCGTAATTTCGGGGCGGAATTACTCCCCGAAGTTAAGCCGTGTGAACATAGCCTAAGGGGACAGTGAAAACAAGCAAATTTGCAATTTGATGTCATTTGCACAGCTGTGTTGTTTTAACAGGATCCCTTATCTTCGTTTTGTGTAAACACTGTTCTCCAGTGCCGGTCGGATTCCTCCTCCTTTCATTTCAATGGCTGCCTGCTCTACTAATTTACATTCTGTCGGGCCCCCGGTCGTATTCACATGAGCGTGTATTTCTGTCTCTCTCACTCAGAATAAGGGGCCGGCAACATTTCACTCTGCACAGCCAGCAGCTGCACAGTAACACTGCAGCTACTTCTACAATCAGAAAACAGCAGAAATTTTGCCGTGCCTTTTTAA
>JAODAL010028734.1:0-52838 GCA_025379985.1 Phyllomedusa bahiana | reverse complement strand
AAAAGGGAAAATTGCATTTTTAAACCAAAAAAAGGGGGTTTTTTAAAAAAAAAACCCCCTTTGGGTTTTAATTTAAAAATTTTATTAAATATTTTTTTTTTTTCCCTTTTTCCTTCTTTTTTTTTAAAAAAAAAAAAAGGGTTTGTTTTTTTTTTAATTAAAAATTTGGGGGGGGGTTTTTTTTTGGGCTTTTTAAAAAAAAAAAAATTTTTTTTTTTTTTTTTGGGGAAAAAATAAAAAAAAATTTTTGGGTTTTTTTTTTTTTTTTTAAAAAAAAATTTTTTTTTTTTTTTAAAAAAAATTTTAAAAAATTTTTAAGGGTTTTTTTTTTTTAAAAAAAAAAGGGGCTTTTTTTAAAAACCCCCCGGGGGTTTTTTTTTTTTTTTTAAAAATTTTTTTTTAAAAAAAAAAAATTTTTTTTTTTAAAATTTTTTTTTTTTAAAAAAAATTTTTAAAAAATTTTTTAAAAAACCAAAAAAACAAAAAAAAAAAAAACAAAAAAAAAAATTTTTAAATTTTTCCAAAAAAAAAAACAAAAAAAAAAATTTTAATAAAAAAAAAAACCCCCAAAAAAAAAAACCCCCCAAAAAAAAAAAAAAAAAAAAAAAAAAAAAAAAACAAAAAAAAAAAAAAATTTTAAAAAAAAAAAAAAAACCCCCCCCCAAAAAAAAAAAAAAAAAAAAAAAAAAAAAAAAAAAATCCAAAAAAAACCCCCCCCCCCCCAAAAAAACCCCAAAAAAAAAAAAACAAAAAAAAAAACCCAAAAAACCCCAACAAAAAAAAACAAAAAAAATTTTTAAAATTTTTAAAAAAATTTTTTTTTTAAAAAAAAACCCCCTTTCCCTTAAAAAAAATTTTTTTTTTTTTTTTTAAAAAAAACCCTTTTTTTTTTTTTTTGGAATTTTTTTAAAAAAATTTTTTTTTTTTTTTAAAATTTAAAATTTTTTTTTTTTTTTTTTTTTTTTTTTAAAAATTTTTTTTTTTTTTTAAAGAAAAAAAATTTTTTTGGGTTTATTTTCCAAAATTTTTTTTGGGGGGAAAAAATTTTTTTTTTTTTAAAAAAATTTTAATTTTTTTTTGGGAAAAATTTTTTTTTTTTTTTTTTTTTAAAATTTTCTTTTTTTTTTTTTTTTTTTTTTTTGGGGGGAAAAAATTGTTTTGGAATTTGTTTTTCCATTTTTTTTTTTTTTTTTTTCCCCAAAAATATATAAAATTTTTTTTTGGGGGTTTTAAAAGGTGTCTAAAGTTCATTGCACCTCGCCTGTGTGTTTGGCGCATTACGGAACTTAGGCGTATATGTTTAAAGCCCAAAAAATGTTAAAAAAGGCCCATAGATTTGGTGGGAAAAAAGAAAAGGCAGTAGAATTGCAAGTTTTGGAATAATACCCTGGTACTAATCTTGTTGGGGGAAAACCCCAGGTTTTCCCCGCAATACCTGTGCTGTGCTGGGTTTTTGCTGTCCCCTAGGGAAAAAAGGGTGAGAGCAGCAAAAATTTTAAATTTTAAAATTTTAATTTTCGTAAAAAAATTTTTTATTTAAAAAAAAATTTAACAACATAATTTAGTGGCTTTTTTAATGTAAAAAATTTGTTTTAAAATTCTATTAATTCGAAATAAAAATTTTTTTAAAAAAATTTTTTTTAAATTTTTTAGTATATATTTTTATATTAATTTTTTTATGAAAAATTTTTATTAAATGTTAAAAAAATTTTAATTTTTAAAATAGGGTTTTATAAATTAAACCATAAATTACTTTTAATTTTTTGTATTTGGGGTTTGTTGAGAAATATTTTTAAAAATTTTTTCCCCAAAAGCAAATTAGCTCCCCTTCGATCCTAAAGGCTCAGGGCACCCCCATTGAAATATGATCTGCCTGTTCCCAGCGTTAAAAGGGTCCTAGTTTTTTTCCGAACCCGTTAATTTACGATGTGGTGGCCCCCACCCCCCCGCCCCAGAAACCCCCCCCCAAAGTTTTGCCATTAAAAAGTGTAATTTTTATGAAACAATGGGCCCAAAAACATTCGTTTTAAACGATTGGACATCCCTTTAAAAACTCACTTCTGATTTCCCAGGAAAAAGGGGAAAAACCCGATCATACAGGGCACCCCAAATCCCTTTAACTTGAAAAAAACCCTAAAAAGGGGTCAAACTGCCCACATCCCAAAACCCCCTTATGCAAAACACATTTTTGGGCACACTAAGGGGATTTTTACAATAAGACAGTTTTAATCAAAAAATAAAACTGTCTGAAGGTCCCTAATGCTGTATTCAGTGGGGAGGAAATGTTTCCCCCTGGCCTCCCCGGACTTAATGGTCAACCCAAAGGGAAAGAGGAATAAATCCCAAAACCCCTTTCTCCTCTCATTTAAACCAATGAAAGAGAAATTCCGATGGAGGAAACTAATACGCGACTGCACGACTCACCAACAACTTTAGGGAATGTTCCCACGGCGTGTCTTAGATGCATGTTTAGATCCGTGTTACAGACCCAAACACTCATCTAACAATGTGCAGTGTTATTTACATTGCTTTCAATGTAAAAAAAAGCATCGGCGTTCAGACGAGTGATTGCTGATGCGTGTTTTACATGCGTTTCTCTGATGCGTCTTTCATCTCCGTTCAAAGAATTGACATGTCAATTTTTCATCCGTTTGACGCAGCAGGCGTCCTGTTTAAAACTATAAGGAGCGTTTCTGCTGTAGCAAAAATGCATCCAAATGCACAACACTTTGGGTGCGTGTAGGATGCGTGTTACATAGCGCTTTTAAACATGTTCAGAAACATATCCAAAAACGTATTCAAAAATTCTGTGTGAACATACCCTTAAACCTTGTCCTCTGAGAATTTTTTAAATGGAACCTGTCAGGTGGTTTATGTTAACCTATGTAAGAGCAGGATGTGATAGAGGAAGAGAAGCAGAGCTCTGTGATATATAGGCTATGTCTACACAGTGTCTTAGTTCTAGAGGTACTGTAGCTTAAAGCACCAACCAAAGAGGCCTCCTGGAGCACAGATTTAACAAGCACTCAGAAGAAGTGAGAGTAGGGTACTATGCAGTGAACACATTTTATTGGTCAAGCATAAGAATAAGAGGGTGTCCTTATTATGACCACAATTCACTGCAACGGCACTACTGTCTATGTACCATTATTTTAACTCTTAAACCAGATTGTTATTGATTGGAACAAGTACATGCAAGGGGTTGTTCTATCAAATGAAATGCTACACCTGTATAATCTTGTGTATACAATGAGGTTGTGGTACATGAAACTGACCATATGCATTACACAGATGAGACTCTATAATGTTTACATGTTATTTTGATGTACAGGCCAGTGGGGGCATTCCTTCAATTTCAGCACATGGTAATTAGGTCCCTGATACTTGAGAATCCTTCATACACAGGCCGAAAAGCCTGACCTGTACTTTAAAGATTGCAGTGTACCACATATCCATGGATCCTTCATTACATTATTGAATATCCCCACAGAAATGAAGGTGGAGTGGATGTTGCATAGGGAAAATTGCTAGTTTTCCACAGTTATGCCATTATGATGGCCACAAGCCCCTCTTGTGCTTCTAGAGGCAGACACTTTGTAATATCTTATGTGGGTTCTTCTGGGTTCATTAATATCCAACATGTGGCTCTGATCCGCTTTCAGGGTACAGGGCCTAAGAATGCAAATGACCCAGGTTGCATATATAGATATGGAACTGTGTCCCTCCTGTTGTATCCTGAACCTAAGAGAGAGAACCATCTGTTCCTGAAATGTGTTGTGAAAATAAAATTTGTGCTTCATCCATTTCCATCTGGAATTTATGTGACTCTTTGTCCCGTTAATGTAGTGTAAACCTATCTCTCCCAATTGTATTTTGGTTGAATTTTGCTCTTTGGTATCCTGACTGTTGTCGTTTCATTATATTTCACTCCTATATAGGTTTTAGCACTCTATGGTGCACTTGTCTCTAGTTCCCATATGTATCGTGTGCACAGCCAGTTTCTTGTACCACCCTCAATGTCTGCATGATGCTATATGGCCTGAGCATTTGATCTGACAAGTCAGTCCCGCATGAGCCTGTAATAGTCCAGGATGCAGTTTGGCTTAGAGGCTTCTGTTTTGGTACCTCACACTGGAATAGAGATGCTACTATGACTGTGTACCATTGTCAATATAAGCAACTCCCTCTTGTTCATATGGTGAAACCACACCATATGCTTTTTATGTTATGCACGCATTAAACACTCTACCTACTCTATATTTTAAAAAATGTTGAGGTAAATACAGAAGAAGTAAGATATGCTTTAGTTTCACCATACAGCTAAGTTCTTATATTGACAACAAATGCCCAGAAAATGGGTAAGGCTAAGTCGTAGATGCTCTGAATGTATATGAAAGTCACTTTTAGGTGCAAAATACTTCTACAACAGCCATAGGCGATGAGTTATTCAACATTAAACACTGAGTTATTGCTATATATTTTGATAAAAATTTAGAAGGCCACTCACCATGTAATGGTCACCCCTATCCATTTGATTCCTATTTAGTAATAAGTGCGGGATGACAATAGAGCATCTACAGAGCACCTGCCAGGAGAGCAGCCCAAGAGCACTGGTGCCAAGCTACAGTATGGGTCCTTCACATTATACAACGCTCATATATGTCTAAATAAGAGCTAAAAGGTATTCACACATGTACCACAGTGTACTCATTGCCTATGGTAGACCAATGGCCCAAATGTTAAGAAGCAGTCGGTTTAAAAAAATATAAAACTAGACTTTTGTTGTAGAAAAAAATGCCATGTATATCTTTTGAAAAGTGATTGTGTCATAGTGTTTATTTGCTTCAGGACTGTTGGTCAATTAAAGCTCCACAACTATTTCACTCAGGCAAACCAAATCGGGTATAAAGACTTACAATTTGTGATATCATTACAATGTTCTGAAGTAAGCACTTTCAATTTTCTTGTGATACATCTCACACACTGTAGATTATAAGCTGTACATTGAACGTAAACTAACAGTTTGTGTTATAAATAAATTGTTTGATATGCAGCTGATTTTTCAGTATTGGTAAAGGTTTTACAGATTTATTGCAGATCTTACAGGGATGACCCAACACCTGGACTTACAATGTAGGTCTTTCAACTCTTGTCTGTTCCTTCAAGGACGTCTTCTCTGGACCACTGGTGATGTGGGATTTCTGTTGGGGAAATAACAGGTGAGTTAATTTATCTCTATCCGATTTGATTTGCCTTAGTGACGTAGTTCTGTGGAGCAAAGGCATAACTTGAAGCTCATGGGCCCTGATGCAAAGAATGAAATAGAGCCCCCAGTTACCATGTATCTTTACAATACTGGTGTTTTCTTATGTGGCAAAAGGACTTTTGGTCCCCCTTAGGCTGCTGGACCCGGTAGCGGCTGCTACCTCTGCACCCCCTATAGCTAGGCCAACAGTCATGAAGCAAATCAATGCTACGACTAAGAAGAAAATCACGATTCAAAAACATGTTAGTGGGAGTGTGGTTTCATTTAGGATGTGTTGCTTTTAAAAAAAATTTTTTTTTACAATAAAGTCTAATTTTATGTTTTTGCTTTCTAGCCTGATGGATTTGTATCATTTGTGCCATTTGCTATAATACTTTCACTTGGAGCCAACTCTTACGACACGTTATTATAGATTGTTGAGCTGACCATTTTCCTTCTCTCCTTAATTACACCAAACATAGTCTCCATTTGACTTCGTTTGGCCTCTTTTATGGGAGTATATTTTTATTTTTTTTGGAAAAGAGTAGCATAGACTACCACACTGTTCTCTGTGGTCACTACATTTAGGGCCACATGTATGAAAACTGTCTAGGTCTAAAAAATTTACTTGTTCCCATTAGCAACCTATCAGAGCGCCCCTCTCATTTTTCCAGCGCACTTTATGAAATGAAATGGGCGCTCTGATTGGTTGCTATGGGCAACAAAGTGAATTCTAGACCTACACAGTTTTCATGCATGTGGCCTTTAGTTTTTTTTTTAAGACTGTGGATAAATCATGGTATAAGTGTGAATACCTCTTTTCTTATAAAATAGATGTTAACCCAACCTAACTTGGACTACAGGTACCTACAGGCATGGTCATGTTAAACGATCAAAAAGCTGTCAACTTTCCATATGGAAATAAACTGAGAATTGGAGGTAGAATCCCATAGGCCATGTGCAAGCCTAACAGGGTGGTACATGCGGGCAAATAACTCACCTGTCAATGGCTTCCTACTCTTTCCCCCATCAGATGATGTACAAGAGCTTTAGAGTTTTACATGTCAAATAAATTGGCCATGCTTAATGATTGGTTTTCAACGTACAGTAAGTACTCATCATAATAAGTAGTAAAAGCACAGAACAAAATTTGGATTCTGTTTTCCTATGCCCCATGAATGTGCTAAACATATGGTATGTGTCTGAGAGGCCGCAAAAGTGATCATAATACTCTGCATCATTTTAAAATGAGTGGATCACTGTGCTTGAGAAGAACTAAAGGCCTTTATTAGATTGTGGGACCCCAAATCCCATCACTCTTACCGGTCAGCCTTGTACAAGAGCATGGAGTCCTGTAATTGCCACTTTACAATTTACTAACTTCGCACTTTTAGTAGCAGTCGTGCCTGCCATTATGGTTTTGTTCCATTTATTGATATATTGAATTAGGTAATATTTTAGTGAGCTGTAATACCAAACATAGCTGTATCTAAGATACCTTTTAAACATTGGTGGGGATACTGCAACCCCTTCAAACTATTTATTTGGGTGGTGTGCCAATATATGGACTTCCCAAGAGTTAACATTGATGGCCTGACCTGGGTTCAGAGGGTGAAGTTCTGACGAAAAATAAAATTGAATGTGAGGAGACAAATGAGAGAATTACATTCTATAAATGAACTCATCCTTACATCCACTCTTTACAATGATTTATTGTAAATGAGTATATTGGGGAAGATCTTCTCATTCTGTGTATTAACCCCTACCTGACGGAAGGTCAAAATAGTATGGCTCTAATTTTTTTTCCTCTTTGCCTTCTGAAAGCCATAACTTTTTGATTTTTCCAACTACATAGATCTATGAGGGTTTTTATTTTGCGGGACAAGATTTAATTTCTAATGGTGTTATTCACATTACCATAGAATATACTGGGGAACGGCAAAAAAATTCTAAGTGGGGCAAAATGTGAAAAAACGTACTTGCGCTATGTTTGTGGGAGTTTTTTTTACAGAGTTCAATCTTCGGTAAAAATGTGTTATCTGTATTCTACAGGTTGATACGCATCCGGCAATACCAAACATGTAGGGTTTCCATTATGATTTGGTATCGTAAAAAAATTCCAAGCATTTTCTATTTTTGAAATTTGTGCTGTGGTGCCATTTTGTGTGACAAACAACTTTCTTGTACCTACACCTACGGACGTCAGTGAGGGTGCATTTTTTTGTGGGCTGACGTGCACTTTTTATTGCTAGCAGTTTGGAATGCATGCGACTTTTTTGATTAATTTTATTCCAATTTTTATGGGGCATGAAATGACCAAAAAACCACGCAATTTTGGTGTTTGGAATTTTTTTCTTCTACGGTGTTCAGTGTATGGGATAAATCATGTTATATATTAATAGATCAGACTTTTTCGGACGTGAAAACACCAAATATGTGTAACTTTTTTATTTATTTTTTATTTGTAAAATGGCGAAAGGGGGGTGATTTGAACTTTTAATACTTTTTATTTTTTTTACACTTCAAAACATTTTTTTTTTTACTTTAACTTTGAGTCCCCCTAAGACACTTCATCACTAGGGGGTGCGATCGTTAATACAGTCTAATGCATTGCATAGACAATGTACCAAGATGGCGGTTTCCCCACTTCCTGCCTGGGGCCAGAAGCTGGAAAATTCAAAACATGGCAGCAATGGAAGCCTTCACAAGGCTTCCCGCTGCCATCTTAAACAATCGGAACTCAGCTATTTCACTGCTGATGTTCCGACCGGAGTGAAGAACGGTGCGCGGCATTTAGATGCCGCGGCCATCTTAGCTGCGGCATCTAAGGGGTTAAACAGCGCAGGGTTAAAGGGGTTAAACATTTTTGCACATGATTTTGTATGACAAGTCATGCCTCTTTCCCACAAAACCACTCCTCTATTCTACTAAGACACACCCATTTTTGAGTAAGGCACATAAATATCTGAAAGTGCCTAAATTACACAATGATCTTAGTACACATTTTGATCAAACTACACAGGTCTACTTGTAATGTCACAGTGACCTCATTTCCTTAAGGCCCTTACTCTTCAAGGCCCTATAGGCACTTAGGGCCACATGTATGAAAACTTTCTAGGTCTAAAACTCACTTTGTTGCCAATAGCAACTAATCAGAGCGACCTTCTCCGTTTTTTAGAGCACTATAATGAAATGAAAGGGACGCTCTGATTGGTTGTTATGGGCAATAAAGAGAGTTTGAGATCTAGACAGTTTTCATACATGTGGCCCTTAGTGTAATATTATATGCATCACCATGTGGTGACTAATTCCTCTGCAACAAAACAACTGCAATTTAACTCCTTTCTAACATCTGTAAACATAAGTCATGCTATTGGTCACGGGGTATGGAGTAGGCTTTCAAGCTAAAACCACTTTATACATGGTGGGGGGGTGCCAGTTGTTAAATCCATGGCGTTTGGTCACATTTTTTGACAAAAGAACAATATAATCAAGTAATGAGTGTAATAACATAAGAAGTTGTAGTGACGAGGATTCTGGAGAAGAGTCGTTGATCCAGGGATTTATTCTGGTTGCCAGATTGGAGTGAGGAAGGATTTTTTTTTCCTAAAATGAGGACAATTGGCTTCTACCTCATGTTTTTTTTTTTTTTTTGCCTTTCTCTGGATCAACACCATAGCACAATAGGCTGAACTGCATGGATGTCTGTATTTTTTTTGGGCTTTATGAGCTATGTAACTATATAATATGACTCACCAATAAGTTAGAATAATGAATAAATTGGATTCAAGCATTTCAGTGGTCCTATCTGCTACCTGTATTTCATTGTTTCTGCCAGACATAGCATTTATCAAGATGAGATTTTAGCATTCATCCTAAAAAAATCAACAATAAAAAACTTAACATAATCAGTACCGCCACATTTATAAAAGTCTGTGCTAATAAAGTATATTTTTATCCTACCTGGGAACATTTTAAAAAATCCTTAACACCAGAAATGCATTTTTTGGTCACTTTGCTTCCCAAAAAAACTGGAATAAAAAGTAATTAAACTTGGAGAGAATCACACTTTAAATAAAAGCACAATATCCGACCACATATAACTGCCCTGATGGAAATCCAGCCCCAAATGCCAAACTCTGAACACCAATCTCCTTCATGGAACTTGGAGCTGTACTCAGATCCAAAATAGCTTGATATCTTGGTATTGTTTTAGCTTCATCATCATACACGGATTCATGTTGAACAAGTTTGATTACGCTTAACATGGTTCTATGGGTGCTTCAACTATGCTGTTTCCTTGTCATATGCCTTTTGTTCAAAAAAAAAAAATCGAATGAAAAAGTCTTATGTTAAGTTCACATGACTGATTCTGCCGCCTTAAACTGCTTTAAAAAGCCTCCAAAACGCCCCCAGCTCATTTTCCTTGATTCCTATGTAAGACAGCGTTGTAATTCACACATGATGAGGTTTTTACGTACGTTTTTCGCACTTCTATGGACACTGTTTTGGGCATTGAGAAAGAAGTGTCATGTCAATTATTGAAGCATTTTCACTGCTGAAAATCCCTACAGGACTCAATGGAAAGTTTCAGAACTTCAGCACGGCTATAGACACGCTTTATGGTGCCTCTTTGATGCGTTTTCCCTGCGTTTTTCGCTACTGTTTTTGCTCTGGCTATTAATTTTCAGGGGTATTTCAGAAAAAAAACAGTGATCCAAACCTCGTCTGAAAAGTCGATTTGAGACACTTTTCAGACGACGCTTTGACACTGATTTGGGCGCTGAAAAATCAGCATCCAAATCAGCCCGGTGAACACACCCTTATGGACTCCAAAATGGTAGCAATAAAAGCTGCAGCTCTCCCTGTAGTAAACAAACCCCCATATAGGTCTGGAGGTGTAAACAGTAAATAAGTTATTGGTCTGGAATATGCTGATGCAATACAAATATTTGTTTTAATAAAGGTTTTTATTTTTGGAAAGTAGTAAAAGATAACAAAAACAATAGAAATTTTGTATCGCCATAATCATTATGACCTGCAGAATAACGTTTCTATGTCATTAAGGGCATGTTCACATGGCGTTTTTGGATCCGATTTTGGATCCGTGTTGGATCCAAAAATCGCATCCAAAAACGTAGCGTCGGGTCCAACACATATCCAACACGCAGCTGCGTGTTTGAATGCGTGTCAGAAGCAGCAGAATTGCACCCTATAGTTTATTATAGGGTTCCTGCTGCATCTTTTAGACAAAGAATTGACATGTCAATTCTTGGAACGCATCCGAAAGACGGATCCGAAAGACACAATATAACACGCTTCGGCGATCACTCATGTGAACGCCGATACGTGTTTTACATTGCAAGCAATGTAAAATCACACTCCCATTGTTAGATGCATGTCTGGGTCCGTCTAGATGCATCTAAAAGGGTATGTTCACATGGACCCTACACGGCATGTGAACATACCCCAATACAGCACAGTAAACTCTATACTAACAAAATCTGAAAGACAATGGGGCAGATTTATCAATACTATCTAATACTCCAGTGCAAACTTAGACTAAGCAGGTTTACAATCTGCCATATGTATCACAGTATTGATAAATTTGGTGCATGTTTAGATTGCCTAGTCTCCTATCAGCTTACTTTACACCATAAATTGTGGCAAAATTTAGTGCATTTTCACCCCACAAATAATTTTATTTTGTTTTCTCCATACATCATATAGTACTTTAAATAGTACCATTATAAAAGACAACTCATCCCACAAAAAAACAAGTCTTTAAATGTCAATGAAAAGTTACAACTTTTAGAAGACTAGGATGAAAAAGGTACCAAAATAATTGGGAACAACGTTATGGTCTATTTAGATCTTTAGATCAGAAGACAGAAATCAATTATGTGAAGCAGTAATTAAAGTTACTGAGATATAAAAACCTTAGTTATATTTTCATGCTTTGGTTGAAGCACATTGCACCACTCCTTACCACATTATGTACTAGTGTAGATCTACAGGTACCATCCATTGTGAATAAGGAACAAGTATTTCCTTATTTATTGCTATTATCTGAAATGCCCCTGACATGGCAGGAAATTCATTAGAAGATCGATCAGCAGTCTGTAGTATGCAAGGGGAGATTGCTGGAAAGTTGCCTGTAGTCTTCTTATCAACTAGAAGTAACAATTCTACTAACTACGATTTTATGGAATTGCTATCTAAGCAAGCAAGTATATTTAATAAATATTTGACTCCTGTGAAGTATGGCAAATATGTTTGCATCACACATAATCAATGATGTAAAACTGTAAGCATCCATTTTGGAAATTAATATTGATATTTTAAGTGGTTTAGTAGATATATCCCAGTTAATCAGTAATTATACCATTTAATTTACAGATATTATACTGCATATTGTAAGTACAGGATTATGTCAGATACCCACTGTGCTTGTATCAACACTTGCAGACATAGAAATTAGCTTCAGTAATCATACATTTACTCTTCTTATGTTCTCTCTGGTTGATAAATGTGATTCAAAGTGAACAGCAGGTAGGGAACGCATTGAATCTTACATGAACAGGTGCTATGTTCAGCTCTTGGTCTTGAAAATACAAATCCCAAATGGTCTGCCTCTCATAGGGATATGCTTAGTGACTGTGGGTTCCAAGGGACAAGTAAGTCTCTTTGGCAGATGTTAGGGATAAATCCTTCAGTAGTCAACTGGGACATTGTTGTTAAGTGTTAACAGTCCAAATGTAGGCTCTAGAATTGCATTGAGGACAGAGGAGGACGGTTATCAGACAGAGCTGTGACTAGCTATGCCATTAAGGGTTGTCTACATCTCTTACCTGAGAAAGAAGGCAAGAAACCTAAGAACAGGGGCGTTGCTAGGGTCCTAAAACATCCGGGGCTCGGGCCCTTTGTGTTTTTCCCGCCTCATTGGGAACTGCGGATGTTTTTTTACAGAGAAAACCTTGTGTTCCTGTCACTAATTTTCTGCACATCCCACACAGATCCTGTCCATCTCCTTAGCAGTCACTGTACAGTAAAAATCACCAATGACAAATTTACTTTTTCAGAACTTCTCACCTTCATATGACAATACCCCTAAACAGTCACCAAATAATCCACCGATACATGGAGCAAATCTACCAGACAAGTGATTGTGACTAAAAACCTCCTACAAAACCAAGACCCAAAACTATTACTACTTAAGGCTCAAATAATCCTGCCAGACCCTGACCGAACGCGACCCCCACATGTGACTACCAGCTGTACACAGGCTCTGATTACATATACCACCGCCATACAGGGGCCATATAGTGGTAGATACTAGTTGTATGTAGACTCTGCAGACATATAAGTGATTACCCTGCTGTTACATTTAGTAACTCACCGGAGACGTCTTTTCTGATCAGCGTCGTTCACTTTCCCTTTTCTTCTCCATCCGGTTCACACCTTCATGCTGATTGCTCCCGGCCAATACTCGTCCCTGAGGATTGGACACAAATATCTTAGAATCTCACATTTCCAGCAACTCCATAATTTAGGTAAGCAGTCCCCTCAGTTAGGTATATAGGGCACTGAAGCAGTATATGGGCCACAGGCAGGTATATGGGGGCACAGGCAGGTATATGGGGGCACAGGCAGTTATATGGGGGCCACAGCAGTATATGGGGGCACTGAGGCAGAATATAGGGGCACTGAGGCAGTATATAGGAGCACTGAGGCAGGTATATAAGAGCACTGAGGCAGGTATATAAGAGCACTGAGGCAGGTATATAGGGGCACTGAGGCAGTATATAGGGGCCACAGGCAGGTATAGGGGGCCACAGCCAGAGAATAGGGGGCACAGGCACTAAATGGGGCGAACGGCAGCGCGATAGGGTCAGTGAGGCAGTATATGGGGCCACAGGCAGTATATGGGGCACTGAGGCAGTATATAGGGGCCACAGGCAGGTATATGGGGCCAAAGGCAGTATATAGGGGGCACAGGCAGTATATGGGGCCACAGGCAGGTATATAGGGTCATTGAGGCAGTATATGGGGGCACTGAGGCAGTATATGGGGCCACAGGCAGGTATATAAGGGCACTGAGGCAGTATATGGGGGCAAAGAGGCAGGTATATATTGGGGGCCACAGGCAGTGTATATTGGGGTCACAGAGTCAGGTATATATGGGGGCACAGGTAGGTATATGGGGGCACAGGCAGGTATATAGGGGCAACAGGCAGGTATATAGGGGCACAGAGGGAAATGAGGGGCCACAGGCAGGCATTATAGGGGCACAGGCAGTATATAGGGGGCCACAGACAGGGATATGGGGGCCACAGGCAGCATATGGGGGTCACAGGCAGTATATGGGGGCCACAGGCAGGGATATGGGGGGCACAGGCAGGGAAATGTGGGCCACAGGCAGGCATTATAGGGGCACAGGCAGTATATAGTGGCATTGAGGCAGGTAAACGCTATAAAAATAACAACATTAATACTCACCTTAACTCCCCCCCGGCGAGCGCGCTCCGTCCTCTTCAGCCCGTGCCTCCTCCGGCAGCTCCTCGGGCGCACGGCCTATGACGCGCTGTGCGCCCGAGGACAGGCAGCGTCGCGATGACGTGATGTTATCGTGACGCTGCCGGCTGAGGCGCACGGGGCCGCGGCGGGTCCTCAGCGCTGTGAGGACCCGGCAGCCTCGCAGTGTAGGACCTGCGGGTCCGACACTGTCTGCGGGGCAGGGAGCGCTCACTCTCTGCCCCGCAGAAGCCCTCAGCTGTGTGTGCGTCCAGCGGTACGCACATGCAGCTGAAGAGCCAGTCGGTGCTCCAGGCCCAGTGCAGAGGCCTGGAGCCCGGGGGACTCGGGGCAGTGGGTTTTTTCGGGGGGCCCGGCCCCGAATAAAACGCCCCCAGCGACACCCTGCCGAAAAAACCAATTAAAAGGGTCTTAAAAAAGGAGAAAAAGTAAACTAATGTTGTGATTTGAATGTTTCAGGCCAATTTGGCCCAGCCTGCATTTTTGGCAACCAACCAGCAGCCCAACAGGAAAATTGATTAACCAACTGACAGTCTTTCAATCCAGGCTGTTGATTCACTAGATGGTATTTTTAAAGGGGTTGTCTTACTACATTGATTCTTCATTCATTCTTGTTTTCTTGGTTTCATTTTGAATTTAGGGGTGTGTTTAATTATTTACTAGGCGCAGTAGGAGCCAGGTCTGAGTATAGCGACCAGCAGGCACCACATGAAGGGTTGAACAGGTCTGTAGCTATTTTGCCCGAGAGCTGATGAGCCCATACAAGAGGGGTACTAGGGAAAGGGAGGAACTGTTAATGAAACATATTGCAAAGTGATTTGTTTTGCATGACCCCCGCAACAGTTTGTATCATTAACCTGACTATATGGATCTGTCATCTTGATATATCAAAAATGGGGCAGCATAAAATGGGGGTAAAATTTTTAAAACTGTTTACCCTCTATTTTGAATTATTTGATTCCATTTTTAGATTATATACATCACTTCATTGGTTCCCTGAAGAGCTGTGGTGGTCGAAAAAATGTTGGGACATTGTTGATTACACGTAAGGGTAAGATGGAGTCTCAGGGGAAGATCCATACAGTGTGGGGTCGACGGGTTGTCGGGGCGAGTGCTATAGTAAATTACACTGGCGTGGAGACCCAGTGACTCGTCAAGAGTTAGTAGTATATTAATGCTGCAATGTTTTGTCATTTGGCACTATGTGATGTTTTTGATATTCTTATTTAAGCTCACGCATAAATTTTAAATGTGAAGTTAATACGTTGTTAAGAAATTTTATATTGCTACTACATTATTCATCGCACTCTCATTTTTTTGGTTTTTTTTTTGTTCATGTGCGATGGGAGTAATTAAACACTGGGAATTTGGTTTACAACAAAGCATAAGGGATAGGTGTTTTTGCCTCTTTTTTGCAAGATCTTTAACATAAAAAAGAATCCTTATAGTAAGACTATCCCTGTAAGGATGGAAGGAACTTATAACCATGAACCGTCACATCCTAATATTATCAGCCTGAAGCTGACGGTTTTATCTTGGCTGTACCCAAAAAGGGGGGGACCCCATATCATCTTTTTTAATCATTTGTTTGTTGAAACATCTAGAAAGAAAGCAATTATTAAAAAAAATAGCCAGCCAAGGTAAAACCGACAGCTGCAGCCTGATACTATCAGAATGGGAAGGTCCATGGCTGTTGGGCCCATCCCATCCTAAAAATAGCAGCCTGTAGCTGCGCCAGAAGCAGACTATTACATTAGATGGACGTTTACCTGGCTCTTCTCAGTACCCCCGGTGGGTTGGATACTGGGGTAGTACTAATAAGAGGATTAGTGTCAGCTTTGTGGTGACAAAAAACACCACTGGCTGACACCAAGCCCCAATGATAGTAATAGAGAGACGTCAGTTAGGAAAAAACAAACATCTGGAAAAAAATAAACACAGAAACAACAGAAAAAGTCCGCTTTATTTAAATAAACCCTCCCTGACACCAGCCCTCATTAGCCATTTTATTAAAGAAATAGATCCAATGCTGGTCCGACATAGTCCAATGAATCCATCATAGTCCAAAACCTGAAAAAAATACAGAAATCCTACAGAAACCCTGGGGGATGGGGCATCACCCAGCTTTCCTGGATGCTAGATAGCCTATCAAGCACCCAAGAATACTTGGTGACATCCCCCACAGCAGGCAAAGCCCAGGTTTCCTGGGTGCTAGACAGTCTCCCCTCCCCCACTCTAAATCTCCTCAACTCCAGCTCTTCCCCTTACCCCATCACTCCAACGCTAAACACTCATATTTTCCATCCGACTTTAACCCACCTCCCACACTCTGAACACCCCATTCCCACTCAAATCCCTCAATTCTAACTCCTTCTTCCCCACTATCACCCACCTCCCCCACTATAAGGGTATCTTCACACGATGGATTTGGACACTGATTCTGGGATGGATTCAGCACCGCCTCACAATCAGCATCCAATCCAACAGCAATTTGCCTTACATTGTTTTCAAAGGAAAATCAGCGTCGTTTTTCACACAACACTGATTTTCCTCAGCGTTGATTTCTTTTCTGAAAAAGAACTGACATGTCAATTCTTGAGGCCAATTTTGCACCTAACATTATAGTGTATAGGAGGCTAAAAAACTGCCTCTGGAATCAGCATCAGATACTCATCTGAAGTCCGCACTTAGGCTGGGTTCATATGACGTTAATGCATACCTTCATCATATCCGTCGGGGTCCTGTAAAAAAAAAAGTACCCTGGTGGATACCGCAACGCACCGCAACAGCCCCATAGAGATAATAGAGCAGATGTAGTCCCGCACAGTGTACATTTGCTCTATTTCTCTTCAAATATGTTTATTTTACTGGATACAATAGTGTATTCGATTACGCTATGGTGTCCTGTAAAATAAACATATGTGCCAGGAAATAAAGTATTCCCTGATTTCTTGACCCTTCTACTGCTTTCTATGACAAACATGATCCTTTTATCAACCATTAAAGCCTCTAAGAGCATGTCCCCACGGCACGGGTTTTCGGATGGTTTTTCAGCCGGTTTGCGTTTTTTCAGACCGCCTGAAAAACTGGGCGAAAACGAGCACAATGGTGCTCTATGGAAAACCCGTGCAGCAGTCTCGACTGCACGGGTTTTCCGTTGGGCTGTTTTTCCGCCCGTGGTCCAGCCGCAAAACATTGAACATGCACATTCTTCCGTCCGGTTTCCGGACAGAATCTGTGCATGTCAATGTGGAGGGGGAGGGCTCATCGCGGAGAAAAGCCGTCCCCCCCACGGCCGTTGGTATGGCCGCAAAGCAGGACAAATACCGGCTGGCAAACTCGCCGTTATTTTTCCTGTGCAGTGTGGACGCGCCCTAAGTCTACATTATACTCCTTGTGGCCTTGTACATAGCTCATGCATATGGCATCAACATTGAACCTATGGAGTTGAACCCAATAAATTGCTCCGGAGGTAAATTGTTAAAACTAGAGAGTGATTTTAGGAATTAGGAAAATGTGGTGTAGCATGGTAAAAGTCATGTATAATAAGTATTGTAAAACAGAGACATAGGGAGACATGTATGGAACTAGGCGGATTGAAGTGCATTTTTGCATCAATTTTTCAGTGTCAAATGCAGCTGAATGTATGAAAGTGGGTTTAGTGTGTTCATAGATGGTGCCTAAAGTTCATTGCACCTCACCTGTATGTTTGGCGCATTATGGAACTTAGATGCCGAAGTAATGCGCCAAACATGTATAAAGGCTGGAAATAAAAGAAAAGTCATTAGAATGTCAGTGAATAGAAACTACGGAACTTGCTAAGGATCTTGCTTGGTGGACCACAGGTGTGCTGGCTCTTGCTGTATGTAGAATAAAGGATGAGAGTAGCAAAAATAAATTCCAAATTAACGTAGTAAAAATTAAAAATATAAAAATCTGAACAACATCATCAGTGGGTTATTTAATGTAAAAATTGTTTTAAATTCTATTAATTTTAAATACATTTTATAGCAAATATTTTTATATTTTTAGGATAGTATATATTTTTATATTCATTTTATATGATAACATTTTTTATTAAATTTAAATAATTTAATTTTACATAATTTGATGATTAGCAGAAATCACTTTTTATTATTGTACTGGTGTAAGTTGAGAAATATTGGACATTTTTTTCCCTAACAGCAAGTCTAGCTCCACTTCGACTCCTCTGCCTGTCCGAGCAGTAATGCACCTAGTTTTGCCGAACCACATTCATATATGTGTCTAATCTTACGAATGTGGTTCGACGCCCCCAGAACACCCCCTCATGTAAGGCACATAAAAAAGTGTTGAGTCTTATGAACAATGCACCTAACACATTCGTTTGGCGCATTAGACATCATAGCTGGCTCACTAAGGTGCATTTTATGCCAGAGAAGGGTGAAAAGATCATACGTCTCCCATAATGTGGCGCCTCTGAGCCCCCAGTACAAAATTTGTAATGAGCTCACATGTGCTCATGTGCAATTTATAATACCTGTGCCTTAAAGGGGTTGTCTCACTACATCTTAAGTCAGTCATGTTTTATCAGTTTCCTTTTTGAATAAAGGGGCATTTACTGGCTACTGCTGGCCTGCAGTAAGGAGCTGCTGAGGACACCAGGTCTGTAGCTATAGCAACCAGTGTTGGCACTCTATCATGAGAGATTGAACAGGTCTGTAGGTATAGCGACCTGAGGAGCTGATCCAGCCCATAAAAGAGGGGATATCTAGGAATAAGTTGGACACTGTTAATGGACGCATATTGCAAAGTGACTTGTTTTTTGAAGATCTTTAACATAAAAAGCAATCCTTGTAGTGAGACAACCTCTTTGATATCAGTTGGATGGGCTTTTGAGCCCTCTCCAGCACCAGGATCACTGCTACCTCTGCACCCTCTGTTGATACATCAGTGTTATTTAGGGTGCGTTCACACGGCAGTGGACAAATACCGGTTGGTTTACCCGGCTGTTTTTTGTCCGGTTTTGCAGCCGTCCCCACGGCCTGCGGGGGGGACGGCTTTTCTCTGCGATGAGCGGAGAAAAGCCCGCCCCCCTCCCATGGAGGTGTTCATATTAGGTCCAGAAACCGGACGGAAGAATGAACAAGCTCAATGTTTTTTTGAGCGGCCCGCGGGTGGAAAAACCGACCGACGGAAAACCCGTGGAGTGGGGACTGCTGCACGGGTTTTCAATAGAGCACAATTGTGCTATTTTTGGACGGTTTTTCAGGCGGTCTGAAAAACCGCAAACTGGCTGAAAAACCGGCCGAAAACCCGTGCGTGGGGACATGCCCTAACAGTTGCATGCAAGGAGAAACATAAGTTTTTGTGGAAAGCTGTATGCTTTGTGGATGTACTCTGTTCTTTTAACCTAAGGTTTTGTATCACCAACTCTGTAATCCATAGGGAAATGTGAAAAATAATATTGCCCTCAGCATGGTGACCACAGTATATACTTTCTTCTATGTAAACTAGAAAACAGGTGCTTTTGTCCATAAATTAAAATGATTTCTATTCTGTGTCTTTGTCCTGCCACTCTTCTCTTTAAACATCCTGTCTTAACGGCCTGTAAAATATCACAGTCATAACATCTATGTCGGGGGCTTTATTAAAACGCAGCAACTGGTTCAAGCTGTATAATTGGTTTGTGATAGTTTTACCCATAAAAATCATTCTGGATTTTTACAAGAGTTCCAGGCTGTAAATTACAACCCAACAAACCTTGAAATGCTTAGCATGAAGAAACATTACACAGGCAGCTTTTATGTCCATAGGGTGGAAGCACGCACAATAGAAATCACCCCTGCTCACTAAATAATGCATTTCCTCAGATATTGTGAAAGGCCAAGGAGGGTCAGCTCAAATTTACCCAAAAAGCAAATAAATACATTAGCCTCTTTTATGTGGTCTTATATAGGAACAGCACTATAGCCTTTTCTGGATCTATTCCATCCACAGAAAATACCATAAAATGTTATAATCCTGCGTACTCAAGGGTTTTTACATTGTATTACATCAGACCTTGCTTTTTATACAGTTTGAGTCCATTTTATCAGCTATCATAAGAGTAGTTACTTGATGGAAAAGCACAATCTGGTGTCCATTTATAGTGAGAGCATTATGATACCAACACAACACAAGTATAAGCCTTAGTCTCTGAATGAAATGGGTACATCTCCAAAGCCCGCATGATCCACATAGCGTGGTTGGGATGGAGATAGTCGATTAACGCCACATTTTCTGTCGTAAATTGCTCTGCTTTGGACAAGCGCTTGTGATGTAAAGAAACAAGAGTAGAAGTCTAAGGCCGTGTTCACATGGCTTATTCCCGACGGATTTGTGAGCCGTATTGAGCTCACAAATCCGCCGTGAATAAGGGGCGGGACGGGGGCGGGGCCGGAGCGCGGCGGGGGCGCCCCTCCCGGCCCCATAGACAATGCATTGTTTACAGCGCGTCCGCGCCGTAAATAATGTGCATGTCACTTTCTCCCCCCGCGGCGGATTCGCCGAGCGGGGAAGAGCGACGGAATCCACTGTTCTCTATGAGAGCAGTGGATTGCCATAATGACAGGGACGGATTGGCGCTGTACTGAAGCGCAAATCCGGCGCGGAGTACGGCGCCAATCCGTCCCCAAATAAGCCGTGTGAACGAGGCCTAACTCTTTGAATTAAATGGGCACATCTAGGAAGCCTGCATGATCTACATAGTGTGTGGGCTGGAGGTAGTAGAGTAGCAATACATTTTCTGTCGTAATCTGCTCTCTGTTGGAGCCTATCTATCGGACAAGTGCGTGTGATGTGCAGAAACAAGGTGCAGTGACAGAGCACGCTTTGCCATGCATCAGTCAACAACTCTTCACACATATTGTGGACTGTTCTCAGTACACTGTTGTCCAAGCTATGTGCTGAAGACAGCTGTAGAGAATTTTAGTTCAGGCAATATCTTACTTTTAAGTGCAGATAGCAAGGCACGTAGAGGATACAGCTGCTTGACTTACTCGGACAGATCAAAGAGGAGCCAGAGGTAAGAACTATCATTTTATTGTGTAAAGATGACAAGCAATATACATGTGATCTCATTGCGGAAACACCCATTGAATATGTATGATGTATTTTTGTCTTAAATGTAATAAGAAATTTAGCAATATGTTTGTAGAAACTGATGGAATTTTTTCAGTTTGCAGTATCAGTCTACCTGTATGAGAAGTGGTTTGGATTTTTTGGAAAGTATTCTCCAAGATGTTAGTATTGATGCCCTAGACTTAGGAATGGTCATCACTATCTGACCCACTGGGATCACCCACAGTAAAGAGGACACAGTACTCTTGTGAGTGTTATATCATAAAGATGTGCTGCCTGTGTAATAGACAGTAGGGTTTTGGGCCTTTTATTGTGCTGATTGGAAGGGGTCCCAAAAGTTTGCCCTCCACTAATCCAACATTCAGGTCTTTAACTATTTATAAAAAAAAAATATCTTACAGGGATGTTTCCATCTCAGACCTTTATGACGTATGGATAAGTAAATGTCTGATAGGTACAGGTCCCACCTTCGGGACCTGCATCTATCTTGAGAACAGCCCATCAGACATACCATAAATGTCCATGATACAAAAAACACTTTAAACAACCACTAACAAAGCACAAAAACTGATAATTTAGCACTGGCTGGATGAGTCCCCCTACACACAGAAAATTTGGTCAATTAGTTAATAACTCTAGATAAGGAATTTACACTAATGGAGGCGACTACACAAATCTGTTAGACTCTGGGTGTAGATGGTTAGATTTTTTTGCATTGGTCCTATTTATGTAATTAGGAATAGCGTACTAGAGCTAGTTTCTATTAAAACAACAAGAAAAAAAACATTTCTTGTAAATCCTTCCCATTCTCTAACTGATACATGTTTGTTAAGTTCTTGAATAACTCTGTGGCGTAGAAACCTAGTTCTCCAATAAAATGAAGCTGTGACTGGCATTTATGGACTATGGACTTTCACTGGCAGTTTCCATATGAATGGGTCAGGACATGGCACAAAAAAGCGTTCTTCACTGTGAGAACTGTAAATCTGTGGAATAACCCGCCTGAGGAGCTGGTCACAGCAGGAACAGTTGTGAGTTTCAAGAAAGGCTTACATAACTACCTGAAACTAAAAAATATTAATACATATATAGCCGTATAAAAGTCTAGATCCAGTCTGATGGCAACTCTGGGATCAGAAATGAAATCTTTCCTAGAGCAGATTGGTTCTTGCCTTATGGGTTTCAATGCATTCACCAGGGAAGCTAGGCTTAAACTCCTTATCTCCCTCCCTTCACCCACATTTTCCCCACCCTTGGTTTAACTTGATGGACATTTGTGTTTTTTCAACCATACTATTTAATTATGTAACTATGTGATGCCCTTTTGAGCCTTAAGTAATGTCTACTCCTATTTTTTTTTATAGCAGTTGAATCTAAGGTTCCCACTTTACCATTTTCTCTGGTTAGTTCGGAAGCATTAAAGAATGCTAGAAAGGGGTTTATTTTGGATGTCTCCTTTTAAAAACGAAAAATAATCAATATTGAATATTCAAATATTTAAAAAAAATGATGACTAAAAAAAATTCAAATACAAGTAAGTACTAGTAAATAATGAACCTTCTGCTCCAAATAATCTGTTGATCAAATGCCATCATTGCCAGTCCCAACCATACTGTGTTAAAAACTAGTTGTGGTGGTCACAGGTAATAAAAGAGATAGGCAGTAAGTGGAGAACAGTGCAGGGTTAACTCTACTCATTAGGCCAGAAGCATTATAAATGATGGCTCTCAGGCCTGGACTGTATTAAGGGAAAGCTTGTTTTTAATTAGGGCACTGAATGCAGATACAGAAAAGAAAGATGGTAATCTTTCGGAGTAGAGATGAGTAAGTAATAAAATGTTCTAGTTCGATTAGAACCTCGAATTTTAGTGTGTTCAGTTCAAGGTTATATTCGAACTAGAACTCGAACTTGAACCCAGTCAATGGGAGAAGATGTTCTAGTTAATTTGTATACCTATACAGGTGAGGAGAAGCTGGAATTACCATCCATAACAGTAAACTGGATACGCGGAACAATTTTGTGTAGAAAATTTGGCTCTAACAGTGACAGAAAAAAATTGAGAGGCTAAATACTTCATTCCTTTCAATGGCTAACTGAAAAGATGAAAAAAACAGCTTGCAAGCAGGGGCATAGCTATAGGAGGTGCAGCGGTAGCAGCTGCTACAGGGTCCTGCATCCTGAGGGGGCCCAAAAGCGCTCTTGACACATAGGAGATTTGGAGACGGTGTGTTATACAATTACTGAACCCCGAAAACGGTAAAAACTAAACTTTTGGGCACTGAGTATGATTTAGCAAATCCAAGCACTCTGTATAATATATATCCATGTATATGAGAGTTAGGCATTATATGAGCCTGCAAATGTCGCCAAATAACAACTCCTGGGTGTGGGAAAAATGCAGCCAGCAACACCAAACTCCCTAACTATTGATGTCTACGAAGAGGAAAATGCTATCTAACAAACTAAGAGCAGTCTGTACAGTACAGAAAGTGAGCTGAAAATGGCGTTCACAAGGCAATAGAGTGAAATATATATAACAGGGTCACGTGATTTTAGCAGCCAATGAGAGCCCTACACCTCAGCAATTACGTTTTTGACACTTCTCTGTGCTCTGCACTGATTAGATGGCCGCCAAAAGGGCAGAAAGGTGATTGGATGGCCACCAAAAGTGCAGAAAGCTGCTGAAAACGAAACTGAAAATGGCGGTTTGGTTCGAGTTCTAAAAATTCGAGAAGTTCTACTAGAACTTAATTTTTCTAGAACGGTTCGATTAATACTATGTGGGAGTCATGTCAATTTTGAGCATATATCCACTCTTGTCCAGAAAAAGCACTTAACGTAAGACACCAGTCGTACTAAATATACCAGCTGCTACATACGATCTGTACTTCTTACCTTATCACATATTATAATGAATTTAGGAAGACATGTATATCAGGTTTTTCACCCTTTTCTGGTGTAAAATGCACCTAAGTGAGCAGCCTACGATGTCTAATGCACCTAATGAATGTGTTAGGCGCATTGACCTATCTCAATGTGGTCTGCCTGAGCCTGAGGTGTCAAAGTGGAGCTAGATTTGCTGTTAGGGAAAAAAATGTCCAATATTTCTCAACTTACACCAGTACAATAATAAAAAGTAATTTATGATAATTATCAAACTATATAAAATTAAGTTATTTAAATGTAATAAAAATTATCAGATAAAATTAGTATAAAATATATAAAATCCCAAAAATATAAATATATCTCCTATAAAATGTATTTAAATTGAATAGAATGTAAAACTAATTTTACATTAAACAACCCACTGATGTTGTTCTTCAGATTTTTTAATTTTTACTAGATTAAATTTGAAGTTCATTTTTGCTGCTCTCACCCTTTATTCTACATACAGCAAGAGCCAGCATACCACAGGTCTTGCTATCTATAGCCTTTATACATGTTAGGCGCATTTTTATTATATACTGGACAACCCCTTCAAACAGATATGTTACATTTACTTATATCGTATCTCTATACATACTGAACCGACATCCAAAAATAGAAAATATTCAAAAATGTTATTTTGCTATTTACAAACCTATCATTGATTTGTTACGGGTAATTCAGCAGAATGTAGTATTATTCAATGATGTTAAAACCTTCTTAAAAGATCTTGGTTTTATATAGTCCAAGGAACACATAAAGTAGGAACTGAAACTCATCAGGGGAAGGAGAGGTGCAACCATCCTAAATAGGTCACTGGTTAATGTTATGCTACAATGCTGGTATCGAAGGCGACAAAATGACCCTTCTGAGAATGATGAATCTTTTGTCATATTTCTCCAGAGTGCTACCATGTCATCACTTTGAGTTCTTGAAATGGTTCACATACAGACAGTTCACACTAATACTTCATTTTTAATTTGGATGGATTGGCTTACTCTGTTGCTGTCACATCAGAGACCTGCTTAAGGCTATGTCCAAACGCCGAGTATTTCAAGTCAGAATCTACGTGGATTACAACGTGAAATACTCGGCTAAAACCAACAGTAAACCATCCCCATTGACCTCAATAGAAAATAAGCATTGTAGTTCATACATCATGTATTTTTGTCGGTCTGTCTTTAAACGTCAAAAAACATTCTTCCGTCGTATTCCGTGTGGAAAATTTGCTATTGAGGTCAAAACATGGCCAAAACCCCATAGAGATGAATGATACTTGTTTTCTGACTCTAAATCCACTAGAAAAAAACAACCTAAATCCATATTAAATACTCTGCGTAGAATCCAATAAGTAAATTTAACTTGTCTGTTTGTGCCCTAAAGGAAAGCAAAAATAGCCACAGAAGTACCGTGTTTCCTTTTGATATAGGTTGGCAGGACTGTGACCAGATATGTAGCCCTGATGGATTTCTGGCAAATTGTGGACCACAATACAACCATATTACTTTTTACTGGCAACAAAAAGCTCTCACTCAGGCAGTGCAGCACAACAACCTCTGGCTTTGTGTTATATGTCATGGCCAAGGTTGCAGTGTGATATATTTTTTTTTAAATATTAAATTCTTTAGTGCCCCCCATATCCTGAAAAAATGGTGAATATTTAGCATTACTAATAAAAAAGTCCCACATTTACTCTATTGACATGGTGTCTTGCTGCTATGATATCTTCTTTAAACAGCACATATATAAGAGGACATCCTCAAGTTACAATGGTTTCAGAATACAATATTTTAAACATACAATGGTCTTTAGTGGAGCATTGTATATTGAGGGTGGTTTGAACAATCAGTGTTCCAAACAAGTGATTCAACAGGAGATGTAGCCAATTGTTATGTATATTACATAGTGTGACATTGTTGGATTGGGGTGTCTGGGGCCCATCATGGAATTTTATGCTGCGGGCCCACCAGTGAAATTTTATTTGAGGGGGGGGGGGTGCACCAGTGGAATTTCATTCTGGGGGCCCACCAGTGGAATTTCATTCTGGGGGCCCACCAGTGGAGTTGTTTTTGGGGTCCACTAGTGGAGATGATTCGAGAATCCACTCCACAGCTACTGTGCATGCTTCTTATAGTCTGCTTCTTGATTTTTGCCTCTTTTTCTCTGCCTTTCTGTCTCTCCCAATGAAGTATATGCAGTTTTAAAGAAACTTCAAGTCTGCCATTCTCAGGGTCCCCCTGTAGTATCCCTGTGGGCCAGTCCAAACCTGTAGTGTGATATTACATGCCCTGTACTGTTCTATCTATCTATCTATCTATCTATCTATCTATCTATCTATCTATCTATCTATCTATCTATCTACATCATAAATTGTTTTCATCTAATCTTTACATTCCAGTTTAGTGTAATTTAGGTTTAGAAGTACAGCTGAAACCAGAAGTTTACATACTTTATATATTAAGACATATATGCATATTTTTCTCACTGACATGAAATCAGAATAAAACTTACCCATTTTAGATTAACCCCTTAACACCAAGGCTTATTTTTTTCATGTTCGTTTTTCCCTCCTCGACTTCCCAGAGCCATACATTTTTTATTTTTTCATCTAGATAGACATGTGAGGGCTTTTATTTTGTGGGACAAGATGTACTTGGTGTCATTCATCGTACCATAGAATATACCGAGAAACCGCAAAAAAATTGTAAGTGGGGCAAAATGTGAAAAAAAATGTAGTCGTGCCGTGTTTGCGGGTTTTTTGCGTTTATGGCATTCAATATTCAGTAAAAATATGTTAGCGGTTTTCAACAGGTTGCTACAGATCCGGCAATACCAAACATGTATAGTTTTCATTATGTTTTGGTACTGTAAGAAAATTCAAAACATTTTCTATTTTTGAAATTTGCGTGGCTGCGGCATTTTCTGCGATCAATAACTTTTTGTAATAACACTTACAGATCTGAGTAAGGGTGCATTTTTTGCAGGCTGAAGTGTACTTTTTATTTCTACCAGTTTGGAATACATGTGACTTTGTTGATCAAATTCATTACAATTTTAAAGGGATGTAAAATGACCAAAAAAAACCCTCAATTTTGGCAATTGGAATTTTCTTTCTTCTACGGTTTTTAGTGTATGGGATAAATTATGTTAAATTTTAATAGCTGCAACTTTTTGGGATGTGGTGATGCCAAATGTGTGCAACTTTTTTATTATTTAACTTGCAAAATGGTGAAAGGAGGGTTATTTGAACTTTTAATTTTTAAAATATTTTTATACTTTAAAAGTTTTTTTAAAAATTTTAACTTTAAGTCACCATGGGATGCGATCATTTATACAGCCTAATTCATTGTATATACAATGCATTAGGGTGTACAAAGATAGCGGTTTTACTGCTTCCTGCCTGGGGCTTCAGTATTGCCTCATAATCTTCTTTCCTCATGATGCCATCTATTTCATGAAGTGCACTATTCCCTTCAGCAGCAAAACAACCCCACAACATGATGCTGCCACCACCGTGTTTCGTAGTTGGGATGGTGTTCTCAGGCTTCCAAGCTTCTCCCTTTTTCCTTCAAATGTCACGATGGTCATTATAGCCAAACAGTTCAATTTTCGTTTCATTAGACCACAGGACATGTCTCTAATAATGTAGGTGTTTGTTCCTGTGTGCATTTGCAAACATTAATCTGGCTTTTATATGTTTCTTTTTGAGCAATGGCTTCTTCCTTTCAGAGTGGTCTTTTAGCCCATGTTGATACAGTATTTGTTTCACTGTGGATAATGACACAATCTTACCAGCTTCCGCCAGCATTTTCACAAGGTCTTTCACTTTTGTTCTTGGGTTGATGTGCACATGTCGGACCAGAGCACATTCATCTCTAAGACACATAACCTGTGTCCTTTCTGATTGGTATGATGGCTGGACATTCCCAATTTGTTTGTACTTGTGTATAATTGTTTGTACAGATGAACGAGGAACTTTCAGATATCTGTAAATTGTACCCGAGGATGATTCATACTTGTGTAAGTCCACAATTCTCTTCCTGATATCTAGGCTGATTTCTTTAAACTTTCCCATGATGACATAGAAGCAGTGTGTTTCTGGTGTGTATTAAAATACATCCACACCTTTGTCTCTAATTAACTCGGATGTTGCCAATAAACCGGAAGCTTCCAAAGACATAACATTATCATATTGTTTAAAGACATAGTAATCCTAGTGTATGTCTACTTTTGGTTTTGCAGAAAGTAATAAAAATGCCTTAATTCTCTCTATCTCATTATTCTGGCATTTGGCAAATATAAATCATTTTGATAATCTTAATTGACCTAAAACGGGTCAGGTTTATTCTGATTTCATGTCAAATATAATGTTGTACCGTGTTAACAATAGAAAGTAGAAGAAGAGTGAAGAAATCAGGCGATACCTTTTAGAGGCTAACTTAGTATATTTGATGGTGAGCTTTCGAGAGTACTAGCTCTCTTTTTCAGACATGATGTACATCTCGAAAGCTCACCATCAAATATACTAAGTTAGCCTCTAAAAGGTATCGCCTGATTTCTTCACTCTTCTACTTCATGTCAGATAGTGAGAAAAACCTGCATATGTGTCTCTTTATATAGTGTATGTGAACTTCTTAGTTTTAGAGAAGCTTCGTAAACTAAATGTTGCTATACACAAAATATATCTCCCTCCAGAACATGATATTTTACACATAAAAATGAAAGAGACAAAGGTAAAAGACGACCTGCAAGAAGATGGATGGGCCCAATAACAGGATTTATGAACATGTCTGTGAGAAGCCTGAAGACACAAACAGAAGACATTCTAGAGAAACTAAAGTTTGCCAGAAACATCTGCCAATTCCTACCGTAGGATATAATCTATAAAGTAATAATTAAATATAATAATCAATTCTGATATGTGGTCTCCTGTTTGATATTGTGAATGGGATCTATACAAAATAATCCTGTGTCCACATTTTGTAACCTTTATTTATTCCGTACCTGCTGCTATAGCCACTGTCATTCTCAGGGGCGATTATTTTAACGTATGCCTGCAGACTGCTTTTTTTAATAGAACAGAACACTGATGAACGGAGAACATGGGATTGTTGACAGTGTACAAGAGTGCTTGAGCAGAAAGAGCTTCTGCCGATATGACCCTCACCGGGAAAGATGCTTTAAATAAAATAACTTCAAATCAATACGGCAGAGCACAACCTGTAATTTTTACAAAAGCAGACAAATTCTGGGAAAAACACATCTTTGTGTGCTTTCTCTCTTATAATGAATAGTAATAGATAGTAAAAGTGTTTTCAGACTTTAATAAATCTGGTTGACAGCTGGGTTGGACATAGCATTTTGTCCCTTCCATCAGGGCATAGCGTAGTAGCAAGTAAACGATAGACTGGGTTAGATCAATTATTAGTCGCATGTGTCTTGTGTGTCTTTGAGAGTACTTTTTTCCTAGTGGACTCATCCATTGTGCCTTACTTAGAGGTCCTGTGTATGTTACAATCATTCAAGCTGTAAAGGAATATTCCCTCAGGAAGTGGTGTGCGTCTCTGGAGAAATCAACCTCTCATGGAGTGAAATTGGAGTGTGTTGATTCAGCAAGAAGCCACTGTGCCTTTTCTACATCATATCTTCCATACTAATGTAGAGGAGAGGTCAGTACTTCTCTGATTTGTTTGTTGGGAGAGTCTTGCCTTGGATGTTTTACAGCACATCTCACAGCTGTAACTTGTCTTACTTTACAATAAAAATAACCAGTTTTATGAGGAAAGCTGTGGGAACATTTGGCTTGGATGTTATATGTTAATGTTCTGAAATTAATCAACTGGGCTGCATAAAAACACATAGATGGAAAAACACGTATATCAGACGTGACAGTGTTTGTTTCATTTCTAAGTCACTTAAAATGACTTAGAAATGTTAACACTTTGTAATTATTTTCTTTCCGGATTAATAAAGGTATTTATTTTAAGGGAGTATCTTTGAGCTGAATGGAAGAAGCACGCTGCCGTGTAGCACAGCTTTCATGACTGGTTGAAGTAGATGGCCCAAGGAGGGGCATGTAATCAAATGTCGCTGATATGTAGTGTTTGGATGCCCTCTTCAGCTTGGTTTCTTCGATGGTTCGGTTTTCATTCCCCTGGCCTAATGCCTAATGCTTTAGTATCAAGATCCAGTTTTGAGGACAGCAATCTTTGTCTAACTCTGTTTCTACTTTTATTACTGCTACATAATAGTTTTTTTGTTGCTGGGTCTGCATAAAGTCTGCAGTATTTACTGTTTACTGCAATGCTACTTTATGGGCCACATGTATTAAAACTGTCTTGGTCTAAGGGCTTGTTCACACGGCGTTTTTGGACGAGGTTTTCGGAGCGTTTCCTCGCCTAAAACCTCGTCCAAACCACATCAAAACCTCGCCTGAAACACGCTTCTTCAGACAAGGTTTTTGACAAAGCTTAGATCAGGTTTTGATCAGGTTTTGGATCAGGTTTTCTACGAAGTTTTCACCCATACAAATGAATAGCCAGGACAAAAACCGCGCCAAAAACCATGCCAAAAATGTGCCAGAACCGCGCTAAAAACTGCGCTAAAAACCGTGCCGAAAACCGCGCCTAAACCGCGCCTACAACACACTTCAAGAATTGACATGACACTTCTTTTTCATTGCTTCCAAAGAAGCGTGTAAAAACCTTGTTGTGTGTGAACTACAACAATGTTTTACATAGGAATCAATTAAATGAACTGGGGGCATTTTGGAAGCGTTTTGGATGAGGAAACGCTCCGAAAACCTCGTCCAAAAACGTTGTGTGAACATGCCCTAAGACAGTGGTCTCAAAATGCGGCCCTCCAGCGGTTTGGTAACTACAACTCCCATCATGTCCACTGATATTTATTATATAACTGCTTGTTGGGTGTTGTTGTTACCAAAGAGCTTGCGGGTCGCATTTTGAGACCACTGGTCTAAGACTTTCTTTGTTGCCCATAGCAACCAATCAGAGTTCTCCTTTCATTTCATAAAGTGCTCTGAAAAAATGCAACAGGCACTCTAATTGGTTGCTATGGGCAACAAAGAAAGTCTTAGACCAAGACAGTTTTCATACATGTCCCCCTATGTGTGTAAGAGGGGCCCAGTATGAAGTGATATTAACCCCTTACCACCGCATCCAGTTTTGGCCTTCCTGACAGAGCTCCATTTTTTAAATTTGACATGACACTTTGGACCACATGTGTGAAAACTGTCTAGGTCTAAAATTCACTCTGTTGCCCATAGTAACCAATCAGAGCTCCCCTTTCATTTTTTCAGAGCACTATATGAAATGAAAGGGGCACTCTGATCGGTTGCTATTGGCAACAGAGTGGATTTTAGATGTAGAGAGTTTTCATACATGTGGCCCTTTATGCGAGAATAACTTTTTGACACTTTTACCTATCGATGTGATTCAGAGATTGTTTTCCCGTGACACATTGTGCCACATTTCTGAAAATCGTCTAGGTCTAAAATTCACTTTGTTGCCCATAGCAACCAATCAGATTGAATGGTTGCTATGGGCAACAAAGAGAGTTTTAGACTAGACAGTTTTCATACATGTGGCCAATTGTGTTTGAAGTTGGTAAGAAATTTTGGTCTATACAATTCTTGTTTATTTGTGAAAAATATCAAAATGTGAACATTTTTTAAAATTTGCCATTTTCAAACTTCAAAAATTCGGGTTAAGACAAATAGTTTCCACTCAAAAATTTTTATAACTAGCATCTACCATAGTTACTGGGGTTGGCACTTTTTTTAAATGTCTTTTTTTTACGATATTGAGGGGCTTAGAAATTTAGTAGCAATTTTCACATTATCAAGATTTGCAACAGAGATTTTTTTTTTTTAGTGACCAGTCCAGTTCTGACGGGGGCTTTGAGGGGCCTCATTTAGATCCCCCCTAAAGGAAAATTTTTTGAAACTAGAACCCCTTAAAATTATTTAAAACAGTGTTTAAAAATTTGTCAAACCATTAGGTTTTTTCAAAAGTTTGAAAGAAAAAGGGGAGGTGTTTTTTCAAAATTCCCCTTTTTTGCAGAATTTTTCCATTATTCACTGACACATGGTAGATATGACAAGAGAAATGCAACTCAAATCTTTTCCCCCCCAATTCTGTCATTTTTTAGGATACCCCATATTTTGGCCAGTGCACTATTTGGCTCAACCACAAGCCTCAAATAGGTAGGCATTACGGCTTTGGGGTTCATTTTCAATACGATTTTTTTTTAGGCAAAATTTCCCAGGTTTGGGGGAAAAACCCTAAGGTGCAAAATTAATAAACGTCTCCAAAAAGCCCCTCATTTTGAAACTGTCCCTTTTAACCCGAATTGGCTATGCTACCCCTAGGGGAAGTGACTTCCCGCAAAAATGGATTTGCATTTTCCCTGGCTCGCGCGGGCTTGCGGGCGAGCGCGCAAAATTTTGTGACAGGAGCCACGGTAAATTACTATGGTTTCATGTCCTTCCCCCCGGGGGAGTGAGTGGGCCCCGCGGGTGTTTTAAGCTTTATTATCGCAAACTGTCTGGTCGCGATAATAAACGCAAGCAGGGGGTGAGCTCCTGCATCCGCGCTTTGCCCTTGTGGTTTTACCCAAACCCCGGATGTTTCTGAAAGCAAAGGGGGGTTAGTTGGTGCGTCAATGCCCACAATGCATTGTGGACATGGTTTGTCAGTATTGCCTGGAAACCGTAAACAGCAGAACCTGTGCACAGCAAAACACTTCAAGGTCTCCTTTTCTAACAGAATTTAAAATGTGAAAAATAAAAAAAAGTAAAAAAAACAAAAAAATAAAATTAAAACACGTACACCCCCTTTTCCCCTTTCAAACGCCAATCGCCCCAAAAAAAGACAAATAAAAAAGAACCCAATTTTTGGTATCCGGTGATAACGACCCCCCCTAAAAATCTGTCTTTTTAATTTAAAACCCGTACGGTAAGCCGTAAAAAAAACAAAAAAACAGTCAAAGAATTGCGATTTTTGTACTCTTGCAGCACATAAAATGGAATAAAAAAAGGGCGATAAAAAAACCATATAATGCCGAGTTTACAAATAAAAGTCATTTAAAATTTTTACAAAAAAAAAAGTCCTACATTCTCTGTATCGGAAAAAAAAAAATTATGGTTTCAAAAGACGCGAGCAAAAATATACTTAACACAATAAAAACATTTTTTTTTTTTAAGTGCTGAAAAATAAAAAAAAACTAAAAAAAATTTGGGGTATGCCGTAATCATATCGACCCAATGTAAAGCTAAGGGATGGTACTGCACGTAAAGCGCTGTTAAAAATAAAAATAAAAAACCCTACTAGATTTCAGTATTTTCTTCACCCTCCCTTTCCCAAAAAAGGATTTAAAACTGATCAAAAGTTTTGTTCCCCAAAAAAAAGATCCCATAAAACTTAATATCCGAAAAAAAACAAGCCCCTACACAGCCCCGTACACGAAAAATAAAAAATTTTTAGGTCTCAGACTATGGGAGCAAAAAACGTGTTTTCTTTGAAAAAAAGTTTTTTTTTTGTAAAAGTAGTAAAAAAAAAAAATATAAAAAATTGGGTATCGCTTAACCATTTTGACCTCTGGTAGTACTAGTATGTCGTTTACTGCACGGTGACCGCTGTAAAAAAAAAAAAAAACACTACCGGGAAAACTGTATTTTTTTAAAAAATGCTCACAAAAAACCTTTAATAAAAAGTATCAAAGTGGCATATGCCCCACATAATGGTACAATTAAAAAACTTCAACTCATCCCAAAAACAACAACCCCCATAATACCCCGTATACAAAAAAAACTGAAAAAGTTATGGCTGTCAGAACAGGACAACATAAAAACGAAATTTTTTAGACTATTTTTTTTGTGTAAAAGTAATAAAACATAAAAAACTATATAAAACTATATCATGCAATTGTACCACCCCCATAGTAAAGAATCATTCATTTACCGCACGGCGAACGCTGTAAATTGAAGCCAAAAAACAATGGCGGAACTGCGTTTTTCCCCCTCATTTTCATAGCCCAAAGAAAAAAAAAAAAAAAATGGAAACCTGTGCGCCCAAAAATGCACAATCACCCCTAGTGGTCATGAGGGGGGGTTGAATCCAAAATGGGTGACTTCTAGAAGGTTTCACCTGTTCTGGTACTTTGAGGGCTTTGTAAAATGCGACTGGCCCCCCCAAAAACTGCGTTTCCCAAAAAAAAACCCAAAAAAAACCCTCCTCCCCTTTTACCCCCGCCCTGCGCCAAACGCAGTTTACACCCATCTAGGGGTATTGCCAACTTGGGAAAAAATTGTTTTAAAACATTTTGGGTGCTTTTTTTACCAGGTGCCCTTGTAAAAAAAAATTTTTTGCTAAAGTTGCAGTTTGTTGGAAAAAAAATTTTTTTTTTCTTTTTACAGCCCAACGGTAAAAAATTGTGAAACCATGTGGGGGCATAGCTCATACACCCTGGTATTTTCCTTAGGGGGGTATTTCCCAATATGGGGTCTTTTTAGGGGGGGTTTTTTAAATTTTAGCACCTTTTGGGGCCGCAAACCTGATTGGCCCCCAAATAAAATCGTAATGAAAAAGAGACTCTGAGTCTAGGGGGTCCTCCTATTCTGGGGGTTGTGGTTGAGCCAAATGCGCACTAGGGCCAAAATATGGGATATCTCTGAAAAGGCAGAATCTGGGGGTCAAAATTAATTGCATTTCCCTGATCACATTTACCGTTTTTCTTGTCAAAATGTATAAAAATTTAAAAATGCAAAAAAAAGTAAATTTTTAAATTCACTTCCAAATTTGCTTTAATTCCTGTGAACCCCCTAATGGTTTAAAAACTTCCCAAATGCTGTTTTTGAATCTTTAAGGGGTGTAGTTTTTTGATGAAGTCCTTTATGTGGGGGATCTAACATACAGGCCAATCAAAAATACGTTAAATGGATGGTCCCCAAAAAAATGTATATTGCAAATTTTTTGAAAATTTGAAAAAATTTTAAATAAATTTCTAAGCCCCCTAATGTCATAAAAAAAGACATTTTTAAAAAAAAGTGCCAACCTAAGCAGCATTGGTGATGCTAGTTAAAACTATTTTGAGTGGAATAACTATCTTTCCCTTACATGCAGAAATTTTTGAAGTTTTAAATTGGTAAATTTTTCAAACCCATACTTTGATTTTTTCACAAAAAAAAAAAGCATTTTTGGACCAAAAAATTTTTTTTCTATCTAAAGCACAATGTGTCACGAAAAACAATCTCTAATCACATGGGTGGGGTTTGTGTCAAAAAGTTTTTGACTAAAAAGACAGATGCCAGATTTAAAAAATGGGGGGTCTGTGAGAGGCCAAAAAATGGCCCGGCGTAAGGGGGTTTAAAAAATATATCCGGGGTGCAGTGGTATATCAGCCCCCAGGTGTTTCGCATTTTTTTTTTTCCCTTTCGCGGTGAAATAAAACAAATTTTTTTTTTCCCAAAAAGTCTGCAATTTTAGCTAACATTTTTAATTTTTACAAGGAATCCTGGAAAAAAAAAACACCCCAAAATTTTTTTACACAATTTCTTCCCAAATTCAGAAAAACCCTATATGTGGGTGTAAAGGGTTTTGGGCGCATGGCAGGGCGTAAAAGGGAAGGAGTGCTATTCGGCTTTGGGAACGCAGATTGTGGTGGGTGCCATGTTGCATTTCCAAAGCCCCCAGAACAGGTGAAACATTCCAGAAGTCAACCCATTTTGGATTCAACACCCCTCATGGATCTCATCTAGGGGTGTATTGTGCATTTTGGGGGGGCCCCCGGGGTTCCAAAATTTTTTTTTTAAAATTTGGGCCCTAAAAATAGGAGGAAAAATGCAGTTTGCATTGTTTTTGGGCTCCATTTTTTACGATTACCGTGCGTTATAATTTACAGGATAGTTTTTTTATGTTTTACTACTTTTACCACTAAATATTGTTTTAAAAAATTCATTTTAAGTCTTCTATCTGATAGCCATAACTTTTTTTTTTTTTTATACAAGGGTTATTGGCTTGTTTTTTTGTGTGATGAGTTAATATTTTTATTGGGGACCATTATGGGGTTATTGATGTTTGAAAACTTTTTATTAAAGTTTTTGTGAGGCGTTTTGAACAAAAATACAGCCAAAACCTGATAGGTTTTAATTTTTATTTTTTACAGTGGTACCATGCAGTTAAAGACTGTAATTTATCAGCTGGGCAATATGATAACAAGATACCCTACTTTGAAAATTTTTTTTGGGGTTTTCGCTTTTACACAAAAAAAACCTTATATTCAAAAAGGAAAACACGTTTTTTTTATCGCAGAAATCTGAGAGCCATAAAATTTTTTTTTTTCTGTGTACGGGGTGACCCAAAAATTTTAGATCGCTTTTAAATCCTAGTAGTGTTTTTTATTTTTTATTTTTAACAGCGCTCATCGTGCAGTATACATGACAAGTTACTTTTACTCCGTGGGTTGATACGATTGCAGAGATACCCAATTTCTATAGTTTTTTTTATAGCCATAACTTTATTATTTTTCGTAAACAGAACTGTGTAAGGGCTTTTTTGTGGGATAAACGGACGTTTTTCTTGATATCATTTTAGCATGTATATGAGCTTTTGAACGCTTTTTATTCCATTTTATGTGCAGCGGGATGAACAAAAAAAAGCAATTCTGTGACGTTTTTTTTTTTTTTTTTACGCGTTTAACCCTGTGGGAAATAAATGAAGATTTATAGGGTAGTTCATTATCCTGGGGATACCCAAAAAGCCCTATTTATTTTTCTTCTTTTTTGGGGCGATTGTCATGTGTAAATGGGAAAAGGACAGTGTATGTGTTTTTATTTTATTTTGTGTCTTTGTGCTTTACTTTTTTTTTTCTTTTTTTTTCTTTTTCACACTTCTTCACTTTTCCCCATAGAAGATTTGTATCAATGATCATCAGATCACACATAGGCTATGTCTACACTGCACAGAAAAATGTCAGTTTTTTCAACGTTTTTCGTTTTCTAAAAACGCTGGAAAAACGACTGTAATCATGATCCATAGACTTCTTAATGTAAAACCGTCCTGCTGTCTACACTGAACTTCTTTTTTTCTGCTCGTTTTTTTTACTGGTCGTATTTGCAACCTGCTCTAAAAAACGCCAGAGCCGGGCAGAAAATTTACTACAGGAGTCTATGGAAAGCGCTGGACGTTTTTTTGGCGCGTTTTTTGCTGCGATTTTTCGATTAAAAACCCTCCCAGGGGGACCCAAGTCCCACCTATAGTGGGTATAAAAAAAGGTTATACCTGATAAAATTTTGCATACAAGTGCCCTTATGGGGCCCTTTTTTTTTGTACCTTTGTAAAAAAAATGATACCCCTTTGGTCCTAATGTTTTTTCCCCAAATTTCTATTTTTTGCAAAAAATTTCTTTTTTTTTTTCAGTTTTTGGGCACAAAAATTAGTTTTTGGAGCGATTTTTTATCGAAAATTTTGGAAAAGGGGGGGGGGGGGGGGGGGGGGGGGGGGGGGGGGGGGTTTTTTAGGGGGGGGAATCAAAAATTAAGATCATGCGATAATTTTTTTTAAAAATTCTGAGAAATAATCTTTTAAATCGCCCCTTTTTTTTCGGCGTTTCCGTAATTTTGGCGGCCAGAAAATAGTTTTACAGAATAGGGGCAGGGTGAGATGTGTGGGGCGACGTCATGACTGGGTTTTGTAGGGTTGCGTTTGGGCGGGGAAAAAATCAATGCCCCCTCTTTTTTTAACATAAAAACACCTTTCCCTTTTCCCCCCCTTAGTGTCTCTCGGTCTAAAAAGGGGATAGGACCTGCGCTCTCCCTGGGGCCAAAAACAGCTCAGCAAATTTGTCTTTTCCCCTGCCCCAAAAGAAACCTTACTATTAGCTGTAAACCCTTTTACAATTTAGTTATATTAGAGTTTTGAAGATTCAAGTATTTGGGTAGAGAATTTTAAAGGGCTTTTCTACCGTGTAAATTAAAGGCGTGGGGAGCGGGGGGGGGGGCCCCGGGGGCGAAAACAGACAAGCTCTATTATAAAGAAAAAGGAAAAAGTTCACCAAGACTTGGGTGTAGACATTGTAGTGGAATATTTTATTTTTAAATTTGCTATTAAAATATTTCCGGGATTTTGGGGCAGCCTGAATTATTTTGGGATACAAAATTTTTCTAGTTTAGGTCCCAAAACTCCCCCCTTTTAAATTATCAGTAATATTCAGATTGTGTTCATTTTAATTTTACCCTTTTACCCCCTGGGGACTTTGGATATACCACCTTGCAGTTAAAATTACAATCCAAAAATTCTTTTTGTCAGAAACAGGTTGTTTTTTGCCAAAAAAAACCGTGTATCATACGAAAACATAACAGTTACTTGTTTTTTGACTTTTGTGCCCCAGCATTGTTCATTGACCAGCTTTCCAAAGTAAATCTTAAAACAGCAATTCATATTTCACCCCCGGGTTTGAATTAAAAAGGGGAAAAAAAAAATCCCCGTGTACAAACGAAAACAAACGTTACGTGTTTTTTGACTTTTGCCCCCCCAAGCATTTTTAAATTGACGCAGCACCCAAAGTAAATTTTAAAAAACAGAAAATTCTATTTTACCACAGGTGAATTGAAAGGTGAAAAAAAATACCGTTTTTTATCCCAAAAAACTAAGGTTACGTGTTTTTTGATTTTTGCACCCCCAGCTTTGTTCATTACGCAGCATCCACGAAATTTCAAAAAACCGCAATTCTAATATCCCAAAGGGGGAATTGGGAAAGGGTTTGCAAAAAAAAAACCGTTTATTATCCCAAAAAACAAAAACAATACTTTTTTTGGGGGACTTTTGCCCAGCCCCAGTTTGTTGATGGGACACCTTCCCATTTAAAATTTTGAATCCGCTTTTTGGTTTTAAATTGGGGGGGGATTTGAGAATAGCGGGTGATTTAAAGTCTTTTATAAGAATTTTCCAAAACTATTCCATCCCTTTCCCCAAAATTTTTATTTTTCTGAACATGGAGCAAAATACAGGTGGAAAGGGGAAGCAAAGGGGGGGTAGCACATGGGGGTAGGGGGTACGGAGAAGGTGCCCCCCCAGTGCGGGCGAAAACACGATACCAGGGATGTCTTTTGCAGGACCTTTCGGGCCTGTCATCGCGGGGCGGGGCCCCTTGAATTAAGTAACGAATATCGTCGCCAATCTGCCCTTCATGGTTAATGCAACCTGCATTAGCATCTTACCTCCTGTCCTCGCAGTCAGGACCAAATGTCGTCATCAGCTTCATCAGCACCCGTCCAAATGAAGCACCCAAAATTTGTCAACCGTTTTACCCACCACTGTGGATAATCCATTTTCTAAAGGGACCCTTTGATGACAAAATGGGGTTTGGGGTCAAAAGGGGAAAAGTTAAAAGATCAAGGGGAAAAAAAGGGATGATTTTCCCCTGTTTCTAAAGCCCGTTACTGATCCCATCAGAGGAGGTGAAGGAACCCGGGTCAATCGGCAAAAATCCCGGGGGGGTCGGCAACCCTTCCCGTGCCCCTTGCTTGTACCCCGCAGTTTCCCGGATGCAGAAAGTCAGGACGACCAAGTCACCTTGTTGATGATGATAAAGATGAAAAATTGCGGATCCCCCCGGGGTCTTTTCCGCGAATTTGCTTCGAGAAACTTCATCATTGGCAGGAGGAAGACGATGGGGAAAGTGTCAATACGGGTCCCCCAAAAAAAAGGGGAGAGGGTGGTCGCAAAAGTCCGCTGATATAAATTTCCGCCACCCACGGTCAGCGAAAACCCCCGCCCTGGGCTTATCGCCGAAAAAAAGGCCCGGGAAACCCTCCAAGCCGGGCCTTCTTTGCCCAAACCCTTTGGATTCCCCAGGTTGCATTTTGCCGCCTTTGCCGTAAACGCATAAGAAAAGGAGGCAAAAACCTTAAGGGGTTTAACCACCACCAACATGTCTAGTCAATGCAGCGAAGCTGATTTGGGAAATGGGGGGAAACCCCTTTGGGCCCAAAAAAAAGGCCAGACCGACGCCGGGCCTCCAACCTTTGTCACCCCCTTTGGTTCCGCCCCCTCCTCCTCCCCCCACCACCAACCCATTCCTCAGCTGCCCATGTCTCTAAGAGTCATGATCAGGGATCAGCCCCCGTTTTCAGCCCCCAAACCGTCGCCCGGGTCCCCACCAGCACCCCCAGGGGCCCCAATCCTCCCCCCTTCTCCCCCCGCCATTTTTGACGACCTGCACGCCGTACAGAACCAGTCTACAGCCAGCCTCTGTTTTTTCCAAGGTTTGGGAGCAGAAGAAACTTTTTAAACCCCAAACCCCCCACCCCCCAAAAAGCCAAAAGCCTAAAATGTCGGCTTTCCCAGGTTTTGGCCTTAAAAAAGTTGCCTTTCCGTCTGGTGGACACAGAGGGGGTTCCGCCACGTCAGGGCCCCTCGCCTGCCCCCAATCCCAGATGCCGAGCAGGCATTTCTTTCCCAGAAAAGCCGTCCCTCCCCTTCCCAACCCCACGTGTTATCAAAAATTTCCCAAGCGCGTTGTCGGGATTGTGCCCGGGAAACGTCCCTCCCCAAAAGAACATGGACTAGTAACCCCGGCCCAAAGGGCCGCTATATCTCTGTGACAGTAAAGGGTTTGGGGCGGGGTTGGATTCTCGGGGGTGACGGGGGCTCTCAGGCTCGGCGCACGCTCTTCAAAACCGCAGGGAGGTGCAGGGCTCTTTTTCCCCAAGGTTTCCCCTGGGGGCTCACGTGGGCCCAGAGACACCAGGCCGTGTTTTAAATTAATCGCCTTGGAGGGCCATCCACACAAGGTCAGGAGCTGTTGGGGCGGCTCTAAGCAATGAGACCGAGCTGGCTGGGTGACAAGAACCTTGGGGGCCGGCCAAAAGGTTTGGGTGCGATAAAAGGGCGAAATTTTCTGGCCGCCCTTAAAGGGTCGGGAGGCGGAGCACATCCCTTGCCTTTGGCCCCATGGAAAGAACCCTTTTCGTCCCCGAAAATTTTTAAAAAAGCACCCGGGTTCCCGGACTTCCTGTGAAGAAGGCTGAGGTCTGGTTTTTGCACTTCCGCGGGGCCACCCCTGCTTCTCCCCCCGGCTGCGTTGCAGCGTCAAGTCGGGCCCCCCCGTCAAAAAAGTTCAAATTTTTTGACGTCCAAAAAAAGCTGGAAATTTAAACCCCCCCCATTTCTCCCCCCCATTGTGGGAAGCAAACGCAATGCCAATTTCGCGTACGAATGACAAGGCCCGGGCAAGCAGCGGGGCGGGGCCTGGGGGGTTGAACCACCGAGGTGGAGGCAAAGGGGAAAAAAAACTCTGCACCATCCTTGCCCGTTTTGAAGAAGCCACCAAAATGGTCAGTGCGGACAATTTCCCTTGTCAAACATGAGCATTGTGGTGATTTAGTTCTTGGAACGATCGTTTTGGGCACTCCCGAAAAAAACGGGCCCGCCACGACGGAGGAGGAGACGGACACAGAAGCGGAACGGACCTTTTTCCCATCAAATTTCCCCAAGGGCCCCACAGTTTCCCCATTTTTATCGGTCTTCCCTTAGGCGTGGGTTTGGGGTCCCGAGCTAGTGGGAAGGTGGCGCTCAGCTCTCAGGGGGCATCATTTCAGGCAAGGTTAGGGCTGTGTTGAAGCGTGCCCGGGGGCAGAGGAGGGGGAGGAGGAGGGTTCCTGCACCGATGTTTTCCGGGCGTCCCTGCCCTTTTGGGGAAAAAGGGTTGGCGCCCAATTTGAGGCGGAGGGGGAAAATGAGGGAAAATCACTTTGCTAGTTTCCCCTCGACCCCGAGGCCCTTTGGGGAAAACAAGGCTTTCCCCTCTCACATGAGTTTCTTGGGGTGCTCCATTTCCTCCAACATGATTCCCCCGAATTTAAAGGGATCAAAATGAACAACAGTTAAATGGGTGGCCCCCCCTCCTGGTCCCCGGGGACAAAACAAAAATCAGCACTTTCCTTCCACCCACCCAAAAAAAAGAGAGTAAAAAAGCAGGAAAAAATTTGGGGAAACCTTGCTGATTTTATCAACTGGAGACATCTGTTTGCGTTCCCGCTTCACTTTTCCCCCAAAAGTCAGGGAGAACAACATTCCCACGTGACAGCCCGTTTAAAAATGCCAAAATAGGGGGAAACCCGGGAGCACAGGAAAAGGGGGCGGAAGCCCAATGGGTGGACCTCTGGCAATCTTTTTTTCACCACCTCACCAAGGGCCCCTTTAATGCAGGGGGCCCCCTCCAAAAAAACAGAGGTTTAGGCCCTTTAAAATCATGGAGCAAAGACTATCTGCGTCCCCAACACCGTTTTTTTTGCATGTGTTCCAGCCCAATAGACTTCTGGGTATCCAAAAAGGACGAATGGGCCCCAGCGGGCGTCCACGCCATAGAGGGTTGTCCTGCCCCGCAGCCAGCCCTCATATCTGACGGACCTTCAGCACAGCTGGAGGGGGTCATTACAGACAAACGGGGATCCGCTTTCCCCCAGATAAGTGGATCGTTTGACTTTTTATCAAGATGGGAAACAGGCATGGGAAACCTTATTATGTTGGGTTGGGCCCCCAAAAACCCAGGGCACCCGATTAGTTGCCCTCCCACTTCACATTCCTTTTCAAACAGAAAAGGGCCCTTTGAAAACTTTTTTTTTAAAAAGAAACATTTTTTACTGCAATTTTTTTTCTCTTTTCCTCTTTTATTCTTTTTGCAGGGGAGGAAAACTATAAAAGACAGCAAGGTTTTATGACCCAAAACCGTATTAAAATTTTTTCACTTTATCTTAAGAAGTTTTCGCATTGTCAATGGTTTTTTGGGGGGGGTCAAAGTTTGCTGTGAGATTAAAAGCTATAATTTTGGTCCTTTTGGAAAAAAATGTGGCTTTTACGTGGCATTTCTCCCTCACAAATTTTTTTAAAAGTGGGTGAGAAAATCATTTTTTAAAAATTTTTTGGGGGAAAAGTAGTGTGGATAAAGAATAATTCCCTGGTCCTTGGAAAAAATTTTGGGTTCTAAGTAACTTTCTCCCTCACAATTTTTTTAAAAGTGGGTGAGAAGGGCATTTTTATAATTTTTTGGGTCATCTGCTTTGAAATGCAGCAATACTACAGGTCCTAATATAAAAAAAAAAGTTTTTTCTTAAAAAGACATTTTTCTTCACAATGACCCAAAATGGCTCAAAAGGGGCATGCTTTTGAATTTTTTTGGGGGGATTTTGCTTTGAAAAGCAGCAATAATACAGGTCCCTTTTTCTAAAAAATGTTGTTTCTAACAGACATTTGTTTTTAAAAATTGCCAAAGTGGGTCCCCAAGGGGATGCTTTTAAATTTTTTGGGGGGTTTTGCTGGGGAAAATGCAAGTTTTTTTTTTATTTTAAAAGGGCCCCCTTTTTTAAAAAATGTTGTTTCTAACAGCATTTGTTCTTCCCAAATTTTCAAGAGTGGCTCAAGGGTTTAAGGGGGCTTTTCCCGAAACGGAATGGTAGGGCATGTTTTAAAGGGCCCATATTTCAAAATGATTGTTTTTTTCAAGATCTTTTAACATTGCTACAATCCCCGGATTGAGGGCAACCCCTTTTTTTTACAATGAAAAAAAAGAAACAAAGACATGGGGGATTCCATCCTATTTTAAAAATGTGTTTTCTAAATTAAATACTAAAAAAAATTTCATGTACAAAATAGGCCCGGGTTTAAAAAAATTCCCCCCCAATTGGGGCCCAAAGGGGGGGGACAGGAAAAACTTACCAGAAAAAGAGGTTATTAAGAGGAAAAATGGAGTTTTGGAGCACGGAAAAGAAAAAAAGTACAGAGACCTTTCCTCCCCCGTTGGGGTAAAATTTAGAAAAAGAATGCCAAGCAAAAGGGGACCTGGGGGGTTAAACGGGGCGTTAACCCCCCAGTTTTTTTCCAATATTTTTATCAAAGTCCAGTTTCAACTAAAAATTTTTTTTAAAGACCCTTTCCTTTTTTCCGGGAAACCTTTTTAATTTTGGGGGTCGACGGGTTTTAATTTGGTTTATATTTGGCCCGGACAGGGCAGTATATGTCCAGTTCAACTAAAATGGTGGGGGGGAAAAAACTCCTTTTTCTGGCATTTTTTTAAAAAAAGTGGGTCAGACAGGTTTTTAAAGGCATTCTGGGTACAGGACAGATATAAATTTTGTGTCCCTTTTAACTAAAATTTGGGGTTTAAAGATTCCTTTTTGGGGGCAACTTTTTAAAAATTTTGGGGTCATGGGAGGTTTGGGGCTCATGCTGCGTTCCAGGACAGGGATATTCAATGTCCAGTTCAAGTAACATGATGGTTCAAATCAACTGCCTTCTGCACTTTTTAATTTGTGGGTGATGCAGGTTTAAGGGTCAGGCTGTGGTACAAGACAGGGATAGTGACTTTTTTTCTGTGACTTTTTTAACCTAAGTGTGTTGCCTAAGATGTAGCACGTATCCATTTGACGGGTGTGGATGTTAATTTCAGCTTCTCCAGCCTTGTTTGGGTGTAATATGAAGGTGTTTGTTGCTCTCCCATAGACTTTAATGGTAATCGCTCATAAATGATGCTCACTATCGAAAAACATTATCGATAGCGGCCGACTATCGACTATCGATCGATCTCGATAGCCAACACAATCGCTCAACAGTAATCAGAATCAGTTTTTTTTTACATATTTTGATGCTAAAATCCTTTTCTAAACATATTTTGGCGCTCATAAAGTTATCTCGCTACTGACGCTGAAAATGCATTTTTTACGGATTTTGGCGCCAGAATCCGTTTTTTTATGGATTTTGGTGTTAAAATCCTTTTCTTATCATATTTTGGAGCTAATCAAGTTATCTCGCTTCTGACGACATAAAAAGTTTTTTATGGTTTTGAGCAAGAATCCCTTTTTTGGTTTTTTGGGAAAAAAAATAATTTTTTTACAGATTTTTTCCGCAATAACATTATTTGCCTCTGACGCAAAAAAATAAGGGTTTTTTTTTTCGGATTTGGCGTAAGAATCCGTTTTTTACGGTTTTGCCACTAAAATGATTTTTTTAAAGATTTTGGCGCTAATAAAAGTTATCTTGCCTCTGACGCCAAAAAGACCTTTTTTTTACGGATTTTGGCGCAAGAATCCTTTTTTATGTTTTCTGGCACTAAAATAAATTTCTTTACAAATTTTGGCGCTAATAACGTTATCTCGCCTCTGACGCCAAAAAATAAGTTTTTTTATGGATTTTGGTGCAAGAATCCGTTTTTTTTAAGTTTTTTGGCACTAAAATAATTTTTTTTTACAGATTTTGGCACTTTAAAAACTTATCTCGCCTCTGACGCCAAAAATAAGTTTTTTTTTACGGATTTTGGCGCAAGAATCCTTTTTTTAACATTTTTTGGAACTAAAATAATTTTTTTTACAGATTTTGGCGCTAATAAGGTTATCTCGCTGCTTACACTAAAAATATTTTTTTTTACGGAATTTGGCGCAATAATGCGTTTTTTGGGGATTTTGGCGCTAAAATCCTTTTCTTTACAGAATTTGATGCTAATAAAGTTATCTTGCTGTATGCAAAGATAATGTGGGTTTTTGTGGATTTTGGTGCAAGAATCTGGTGCAAAATTTAATAAAGTAGTAGCACACAGCAGCACACAAAGGACCATGTGCTCAAAATGGCTACAGTGATCCAAAGGAAGTGACTACTTAACATGCTAACTCCACCTGTAGGGTGTAGTTTACATCCAATGGCTTAATTTGTGCATACATTAAAAAGCAGAGCAAAGACGCTCCAAAAAACGAAAAACGTGCCAAAAAAACGGACGTTTTTTTCAGCTGCTTTTGACAGGCAGTGGACAGAAAACTCAGTTTCATGAACGTTTTTAGTAATTCGTTTTCAGGTCGTTTTTTTGTCCACTGCAGTGTAGACATAACCATAAAATAGAGAACAATACAGAGCAGAAATGCTCTGTATTGGTCTCTATGGCAACTGTCAGTCACCATGCCCAGCAATGACCACAATGCACTGCAGGCCATGGTGATCTCACTGTGTTTCTTTCACCTCCCGGGCTGTCTGGTAGGAGATCGGCACCGACAATTGTTTTCTTCACTGTAATTGTTAGGAATTTAGCAGCTCCCTCTCCATGGCTGAAGCAGTCCTGCAGCAGGTTTCTCTTCAATTCAGCAGGCCAAGAGGCCTTTTATGCTAGCTCCTGCTCACTACCTCATGGTGTCCAAGGGCAAACTTTCCCATCTACATTTTGCCAGAAACTCACAGGTAGTACAAACGCAGTACAACAGCAAATACAATTAAATGAACCCCCCTGAGGAAGCAACCCTTTGGGTGAGCTTATGCCAATGCCGTGAGCTTTGTATATTCTTTGTACCTGATATTTATTGATGAGGTTATTAGCACTGAGAGAATGTTGTACTTGCACTTTAATACATTTATAGCTCGTGCTATTCCTCAGTTTTTTGATGGATAAAGGACTTCTCATCTCCCTATTTGTACCAAGCCACGTATCTGTTGTAGTCGTCATATTTTATGTTTGTCAAATTTGTTATTTAATAAAGATTGAATTGTATGTTATGGGAACAAATTCTTCGTGTTTTCATTATCTGGTTTGGAATGAAATAAAGTATATCACATTACTCCGCAGTATCTCTTGCAATAAAAGGCATTAAGACACAAAATTAACAGTAACATAATTTTATGAGTTGGTATTACTTAAATGGGTTTTCTCATCACAGACTTTCACAGACTTAAAGGGGTTTTGCCAAAAAGTGAGTTCCTTACCTAACAGGCTGATACACCCCTCTTGAAGCCTGAAAAAAGGGGCGTTGTTTTTCTGTGTTTAAAAAAAACAAGTACCTCCTCTGTGATGTCATCACTCCATCTCCCAGTTCTTGATACCCAGTCTCTGTAGTTTAGCAAACATTGTTTTGCTACTCCACATAGGAGAACTGTATTGTGCACAAGCTATATGCGTTTTATTTCTCCCTCTTTTTGCTCAGGAGAGAATAATAGCTCAGCAGGAAGCCTTCTTTCATTCCTTCTTCAAGAAGGCTGCAGGAGGAGAGGGATGGAAGCTGAGCAGAGAGTAGGAAGCTTCGGCATGTTTTCTCAGATAATGACATTACAACCAGTGGATTCTCTATAAAAAAGATACAAGATCTTTCTCCCGAGTCCCTTCAAAGCTCGTTCATGTTCCCTGCCATCAGATAAGAAGTGCAAACACGCAAGCGCGGCCAGATCAGCTCCTGTCAGCTCCTGGTCGTATCTAATGTAAATTGTCAGGAAACCAAGGGCATCTTAGTCAGGCTGTAGATCTCACAGGCGTCACTTTTTTTGATGACATATATTTAGAAAAGGGATTAAATACCCATTTTGAAGGATCCTATGTCAACATTAGATCATGGCAAAACCCCTTTGTTGCTTCTCTCTCATACAGCTTCAAATCCAGGGACGGGTCTCTCCTCTAAGTAGGCGTATCTTCCCTCACTGAACACTGGTGACATCATAATTCTGTGTGAGCAGTGGAAGGGAGAGGGTTTCACAGCTTTGCAGACCTCCTGCAATGGTTATCATGTCTGCAGAGCTGTCAGCTCTCTGCCATGCTGCACAAGCTCCTTGTAAACAGAACACCTGCATTGGTATAAGCAGTTATCAGTCTGAACTGATGAAACAAATGTGAGAAATGATGCCCTCTGCTCACCCCTCTGTTATCAGGCAGGAGGTAGAGAGGAACAGGCTGTAAAAGGCTGTGTTATATGGGGGGAGAGAGTGAATCTAACAGCTAGAGACTCAGTAATTGCCCAGATACTTCACATAGAGCTGGGAGAGGAGCATAGAAAAGCTCAGAGAGTCTTTATTATACAGACACAGTCAGCATAGAAAGCTGAGGCAACTAGTTTCACTTTCATTTTACATAGCTCAGAGGGGAGTAAGCTCAGGGTACAGGCAGCTAATCACAGCACAGGGGGCAAGTCCTGCCCTGAGAGCATGTCCCAGCAGGGCTGAATGAAATATCAGGCAGAAAAGGGGGCATTTTGGCCTGACTACTTGCTGCAGAAATAGCTCTAGACACACAGAGATGAACTCTTACCTGCTATAGTAAGTAATTTAGGTAATGCAAACCAATTGCAAAAGTGCTTATTTTACTGTCTTCATTATCACAGATATAATCTTTGTAGTGAGCAAACCCCTTTGACTCCTTAAGCTGAACGCCCGAAAAATAGTTAATGACCAGCACATTCTTTTTAGTTTTTACCTCCTTGCGTTTCAACAGTTGTAACTTTTTTATTTTTTCAATGACACAGTTGTATGAGGCCTTGTTTAATTCAGGACAAGTTGTACTTTTTGGGGGAACAGTTTAAGTTCACATAAATTATTGCAGAATTTATTTATTTTTTACACCATTCACATTTCACACATAATAGCTGATTAGATTAATTCTACAGGTTATTACGGTCGTGTGGATACCTAATATGTGTAGTTTTTTTTTGTGTGTGTAATGTATGCACAGTTATTTTTTATTAAATATTTATATTTATTTTGTTATTTATTTCCTTTTATCTATATATTTTTCTGTTTTTTACTTTTTTTTTTTTTAATCCCATGAAGGGATAACTGTGTTACATTTTTTTTTACTCGAGGTCCCCAGGCCTGACTGTGCAGCTGTTCCCTGGGCTCTGTCGGGTCATCGAGTGTCCCGATCACCCGACAGAGCAGGAGAAAGCCCCTATATTACGCTGCATTCATGAACCGTGGCAACCAAAGGGTTAAGCGCCAGGGAGGTTTCCCCCACTTCCCAGCACTTGCAGAGGCTGTGCTGGGAACAGGGCTGTGTAATAAAGCCCTGTTCTCAGCGCTGCTGCGGCGCCAGGAGCCGCAAATCCCACTGTCTGCAGCGACGCCCAAAGACTTCGTTGCAGACGAACAACCTGAAACTGTCAAAAGACGGCGGGCAGGAGTCAAGGGGTTATAGCATTTTTTTGAGGAAAGGGTTGACTCCCTAAAAGCATTAGGCTTTTGTACCTTTCCATTTTCACCCTCATTACAAGTGTCTCACTATTGTTTCTTTAATTTACCATTTATTACATGCACTGAAATTAATTTGATCAAATCTAAAGCAGGGCATTATTTTGGGACCTTTTTTCGATATATTATTGCTACTTAAATCACTTTTGAATACAATTTTAATTTTTTTTTAATCTTTATATAATCTACAAACATTTGTATATTAAGGGGTATTTTCTCTTACCTTTCTATTGGCCAGTCTAAGGGAACATAGAGATGGCCATGCTTGAGCACACTCAGCTATATTCACAACTCCCAGAGGAACAGGAAGAACTATGCAAGTGTGGCCATCTACCCATGTTCTGAACTGGCCTCAGAGAGGATTTTACAATTTTACTAGATTGAAAACCCCCTTTAACTGTAAAGTAGTTTGCAATAGAATAAGTTACAGTTATAATGTATTCTAGAGTATTGACTATTCCACAGAACTGATATCTTCCACTGTTCCCTGCAGGATACGTTTGATTATAGGATTTTGGGGTGTAAATTTTACAACAGACGTTTTATCTAAAAAGAAAATGTCCTATGGCAGAACAGGAACTTGCCTTGTTAGGAGTTTGTCTGTGTGACAAGACAGAGTGTTGTAAAGGCGGCACCCTAAGGGCTGGTTCACACGGCTTATTCAAGCCGTAATTGTGGGATGGATTTCGCCCGCAATTCCGGCTTGAATAAGGGGTGGGGCGGGAGCGCGGCCCTGTAGACATGCATTATCCACGGCGCGTATTCTGCCAGGATAATGTGTATGTCACTTTCTCCCCCCACGGCGGATTCGCCGAGCGGGAAGGAGAGACGGAATCCACAGTTCTCTATGACAGCTGTGGATTACCGTAGTTACTGGGACAGATTGGAGCCGTACTGCAGCACAAATACGGCGCGCAGTACGGCTCCAATCAGCACCCAATTAAGCCGTGTGAACGAGGGCTAACTGTGTCCGCCTGTTGCCCGTGGCAACCACCCTTAAGGCCGTGTTCACACGGCTTATTCCCGACGGATTTGTGAGCCGTATTGAGCTCACAAATCCGCCGTGAAAAGGGGGGACGGGGCGGAACCGGAGCGCGGCGGGGGCGCCGCTTCCCGGCCCCATAGACAATCCCTTGTTTACCGGCCGGCCGCGCCGTAAATATGTGCATTGTCACTTTTTCCCCCGCGCGGATTTGCCGAGGTGGAGACGACGGAATTTCCCCTGTTCTCTAAAGAGAGCATGATTACCGTAATGACAGGACGGATTGGCGCCTTTCTTAAGCCAAATCCGGCGTGAGTCGGCGCCAATCCGCCCCCAAATAAGCCGTGTGAACAGGCCCGAGTTGTCTGAAGCGGGCGGGTGCAGTGCTTGAGACATGTGTTGCATCAGCGATAATCAATTGACAAGACAACTGTTCTTAGAGGCTGTTGCAGTACATACAGTGCGCTTGTATCCTGGCACCCAGCAGCTTCAGCATCCACACACACAGCTAACGAGGGGGCCCTTCCCGCCCACCCCTTCTCTACCTGACCTTCAGTCTTCCCACATGGCTCACCTCCCGCTAAATTTTCCCCTAGTCCCCGATCTATGTCTTCCTCCAACACCCGACTCTAAGTGTGGGACCTCTCCCGAATTTTCTCTGTTTTTAAAAAATTTGGGCCCCCTTAAAAAAAATACAAAGGATATGGTTTTTCTACTCTCTCCAACCCCAAACCCCATAAATTTTCCCCACCCCTCATGGCTACGGGCAGCCCCTTGGGGGCACAATTCTCTTCTCCTGTCACTGTCCCCTCTTTTTTCCTGATTTGACAAAAAAACTGACAACCAAAGGGGCCCTGTTAAACACCAGTTTTTGGACCCGAAAATCGCCATCCAAAAAAAAAAGTGGCGGATCGGATATAAAACAAAACCCAACACGTGCCCAACACGCAGAGGCTTTTTTGGATGCATTTTTTGGCTCCCAGCAGGATCGCCCCCCTTTAGTTTTAAATGGGCTCCTCCCGCGTCTTTGGATCATAAATTAAACATGTCATTCTTAGAACAATCCGAAAAGACTGGCCGAAAGAAGCAATGAAACCCGCTTTTTAGCGATCACTCCTCGAATCCCGATGCGTGTTTCACATTTAAAAAGCAATGTAGATCCCCAATGATGTGTTTTGGGGTCCGTTCGGGGGTCCGATGGGACATTCCAAACCGGGCATCTGAAAACAAAATTCACACAAAAACCTTCAAACCGCCATGAAAAATTTCCCCTTTTCACCCCCTGCAGCCCCCCCCCTCTCACAGCGGGGCCCCCCTTCCCTTCCTTAGCCCCCAGTTTCCCCCCCTCCCCCTTGCTGACGGGCTTGCCCAGCCCCCCCTCCTGACTCAAAAGCACACTACTTCCACACCCAAACTGCCGCCTTTAAACTATTACTGGGGCCCCTTTTTGCCATAACCAGGCCACCCCTCCCTCCCGGTTTCCCATGGCAAACCCAGAAATGTTAAAAACCCAACAAAAGTAAAAACCCCTTTTATCTCCCAAAAATACTTTGTAAACCCTGTTGACTCCTTTGTAAATCAATAACATTTCAAATAGGGGATATTTGCAATGTGGGGGAAACTGTAGCGTAACCAGAAAAGTAAAATCCCAAAGTTTTCCCTTCAAATTTTTAGTTAAAGGGTAGTAAAAAAATTACACTCTAAAATCATTAAACATATGCAATACCTTGACCCTTTTATGATTCCCCTCCGTGTATAAACATTCAAACTTCCTTAATATTTGTACTTGGTTTTGTAGAAAATTAATTTTTTGACATATTGTAGAATCTCTTTGAACATGATTCCCCAACATAATTTTTTTGTGGACATCCCAATAATAGGAGTAGTGATTATGAAAATTTTTTCAGTTAATAGGAAAACCCTGGCAATTTTTCCATTCCCTAGTAGTATGGGATGCTTTTAAAAAGTGTCCCAAAAAAAGAATTAAATTTTGGTAATTATGATGTAGAATATAAAAATCATTATTGTATTTATGATGGTGTTAGAATGAGATAGATAATTCTTTTCCCTTTCCCTTTTTAAACCTAAAATTTGTGTCCCTTTTGTATTTATTTTAAGATAATGAAAAAATTATTTTAGAAAAATGATTTAACATTTTAATATTAAACACATTAACAATCTAAAATAAGGGTTTTTTTTAAATTAAAGGGGTTGTCTCACCAGAGTTTACAGAGCATGCTATTCGACTCACAACTGTGGGCTTTTTACAGCAGTGATTGGCATATCAGCTCTGCTTTTCCCAGCTGACCTGCTAAAGCAGCATTCTCAAACTGCAGCCCTCCAGCGGTTGGAAACTACAACTCCCTCATTCCCCCTGTTATAGATTATATAAATGCATGATGGGAGTTGTAGTTTCCAACGCTGGGGGCACGTTTGAGGTGCCCGTGCTTTAAAGGGGCATAGTGCTGAAGATTTTAAACAGCAGTGCACACGGGGTAAGAGCTCTAAAGGGTAAAAATTCACAGTAGGAAAGAAAAGTCCTGTGCTGTTAAAGATACAGTAGGATGAATCGCTATGTCAACAAGGGAGGTGGGGCAATGAGAGCGGAAGAGATGGTCGCAAAATAGGAAATCTTTGGTACAAAAGCAGGAGATAAGATTGCTTAACTGAAGGAAAACAAAATCAAAACAGCACTGATTTGGTAAAGTCTTTATTTATCTTTGCTTACATGTTTAAAGCTAGTCAATGAATGGGAATATTTCCTTTAAGATAAACTTCATCTTAATCTTTTTATAGGCAAAAATCAATGACTAAACAAAGTTGCATATGATTTTTAAAGCTATCATATAAAATTTATACACTTTAAAGAGTAGAAGCCCTCCATAACTGTATTTTATATACTACATTCCCGTGTTTTTGAGGTAAAACTACAAAAAAGAATGTTATTTATGAACTTTCTCCTCAGTGGGAAAAAAACTTGACAGTTCTAATGTTACTTCTGAATCACCGTCTCTCGTTAGAGAAACCCCCTTTCAGCTCTTATGTTATTCT
>JAODAL010028733.1:0-52838 GCA_025379985.1 Phyllomedusa bahiana | reverse complement strand
CAATTTTGTAAAATTTGGGGTACCAAAGTTTTTGAAAAAACTGCATCCAGTGATGAGGTATACAACAATGTTTTTAGCCAGGTGAGGCGACCTTTAATCTTAAAAAATTTTGCCTGTAGAACTAAAAAAAAGGAAATCACTTTTTAAAATTTCACAGAGCAACACTTGCAAAAAACGTGGTTGAAGGGCTGATCCGCAATGTGTTGGATTGATTTTTTTGAAAAAAGTTTTTGTGCGTCTTAATCTAAAGGTCCCAAGTATTTTACGATTTTGTTTTTTTTATAAATAAATTGGGGTTTATCCAAAAATAACCCTTTAATATGGATCTTAGAAAAAGGGACCCCAATGATTATGATTATATTTTGTAACCCTTGTACTGGGAATTATATGCCGTAGTAAAAAAAAGGTTGAAATCATTTTTTTTTTTTTTTATTTTTGGTTCCAAAATTTTGCCTGGGTGAAAGCCTGCTTTTACTTCGCTTTTTTAAAAGTTTTGAGGGGTAACCTTTTGTGGAACTTTTCTGTAAATATGTCAGTTGTGGGAAAAACTGAAGTATTTGTACTTTTTTTTCCGGATGCGTCGAATTGCCCGTAAGGGATATTTGATATCCACTTACTTGATGATTAGATCAAAAATTGCTAAATGCTATTTTCATCCGTAGGTTTAAAAAAGGTTTTGACATTAATTTTTTTTTTTTCCAAATAGGTGCAAATCAAGAAACACAATTCATCAACTGGGGTAGCCGTAATTTTTATACCCCAATTTTTTTATTGAGGAAACCCCAAAGTATAAAAGAAAAAAAAGGCCCCCCTCCAAATAAACAATAAATCACCCAAAAAACCTTTTATAATATTTAAATGTTTTAGTGAAGGACTTATATTAATAATTTGGATTCGAAGGCCCCCAAAAAAGTTAGAGAAGGAGGGCGCACCCTGGCCCCCCATGGCCTTTCCCTAACTGTTGGTGGTGGTTTTTTTCTCGTATTGGAATAGTTGATTTTAAAAAAAAATTTTTGGGGCCCTTTTAATTAAAAAAAATCTTTAAAAAAGAAGAAAAGATGGGGGGTCTGCATCTAAAAATTCTCTAGTGGTATTTTAAACCCAAGGAATGTTCTATATTTTTATAAAGAGATGTACATCTAACTAGCTAAAAAAATATTGCCGTTCCCTTTTGGTACCTACTAAATCTTAATTTCCATGTCCCAGTTTTTTTAGATAATGGGCAATTTTACTCCAAGTGTACATTGTGTACCGGAAATGGGAGAGAATTTGATAGTGGGGAACCTATACCAGTATTATAGGTTACCCGGAGGGTTTTGTAATTTTTTGACCTTAGGTAGGTGGAAAAAAAAAGGGTGGTAGACTCTTTGGTGGTTAAAAAATGATTCTTCCTTTTTATAATACCCAAAATCATTTTTTTGTTTTATAAAATAGAAAAGTGAGTTTTAAATCACAGTACTGTACACTTCTTTTTTTTTTAAATACTTATTGTCTAAGGATGGGGCGCTTCTTTATTGTACTCCCATAATTCTGAATGACCACCGCCCCCCCCCCTTATCGCATTCCCTTTTCACAATTTCCTTATTTTTGTTTTGAGAGTCAAACCTTGTTTTTCTCTTTTAGTGAGGTTGTGTTTTTGGAAGTTTTTTTTTTAAATTTTTTAAGGGGCATTGGGGGACCAGTCAAAAAAAAACGGAAAGTAATTACCTTGTGAAAAAAAGGGGGGAAAGTAGTTTATTTTTTACAGGAGAACCAAAGCGTCCCAAAGGCAAAGATTTTGTGGGTTTCTGATTTTTTTTTTGATTTTTATTCTTGAAAACCTCTTTAAAAATTTTTTTCCCAGCAAATCTCTGTAGGTCCTGGAATACAACAAAGTCGTCTACCACATTATCAGGACTAAAGCCCAAACCCTTCCTCAAAACTTTTTTTTCAGATTTTGTTAAACGATAATTAGATAGGTTAAATATTTTTTCAAATTTAAAAGTATTAGAGAGCTTTTTTTTGAGACTTTTTTCTCTGGTGAGAAGTGATTTCCTACATACTCGTTTTATAAGCTGGTATCTATTTTGATAATCTTTCCTGCTTGGGGCTCCCCTGACTCCCCTATTGGTAGTTTGCGTTTTTTGTCCGGTGTGTATATGTATACCTGTGTGTCTGGTGAGAGTAGTGTTTTTAGGTTTTCTTCTATTTGTATTGTAAACTTGAATTCTTGGGCTTGATCCTAAAAAAGAAACTAATCCTTGTGTTAGTGTAACATCGGTTTTTGGTGAAATATTGTGATCAGGGATGAACTCGATAGTGTTGGGATCTCCTTGAGTGAGGTCTATAATGCAAGGTGCAGGTGTAATGTTAGGTGGACCTGAAGGTTCGACTGTAATATTGAGTATACTAGGTAAAACGGTAGTGGGGGGGTATATTTGAATCTATGGACGGTGAAATGATGATTCCACTTGGGGGAATTTGTGAGGAGGAATATTGTGCAAGTAATGAAGAAGGATCTATTCCTAGTGTAGGGGGAAGAGAATAGATAGACTCATTAAGGGTTTCGTGTGATGTGAGATTTTCTATATTGAGATTTTCTAGTTGTAAATCTTCGTCTCCTATATCTCTATTTTTCTCAGAATTGTTATTTTCTAGACTATCAGCCAATTCACTGATTTTATTAATTATAAAAGGAAATTCTTTTTGTAGTTCATGACTATAGTTAGCAATATTAGCTTTATTGGTAGGATTATTAGTTGAATGGCTGTAATTGACAATATTGGCTATGTTAGTGGAATTACTAGTTTGGCAATTATCTTTTTTACTAGTAGTTATCTGATTGGTGGATCTGGATTGGATGTGTCACGTCCGTGCCATTTGGCCCTGGTCGCCGGCCACAGCCGCGGCGATTATAACTGCGGCCTTGCCGCCTTTGTGTGAACACTTCCCTGTAGCCTCGTACCTTGATTGATTTCTGGTCGACGCCTTGGCCAGAAATCCTCCAGCACTCATAGTGGTTAATCATCTCCCTGGATTGACAGGTCCTTCCACCTATCCTAGCTCCTCTACTTCTACCCCTTTCCTATATATAGCCGCTGCTTCCTCTTCTCTATGCCTGCTATATACTGCGTGCCTTTATAGTTAGCCTGTCATATTGTTGTTTCTCTGTGCTATTGATCTCTGCTTGTTTCTGGTTTCTCCCTTTGCCTCACGATTCTGTACCGCGCTGCCTGCCCCGTTATTGACTTGGACTGTCCGACTACTGGTTCTGTGTTCTTTGTTTGTTTGTCTTTGTCTGTGCACGCTGCTCAGTGTAGCCTTGAGTCTTCTGGTTGGGGCCGGCCTGTTAAGGAGTCGGGTTACCCAAAAGGCAGGGACAGAGGCTGGGATCAGTGTCAGGGCCCCACTTGTCCGTGTCTTGTGTGCGTCCCTGACCATCCCTAACATTATAGCAGGCCCTTATTCCAAACAAATTCCCCGGCGGTTCAGGATGAACACCGATCTATCGGTTTCTGACCGTTTGGACGAATTAACTACCCAGTTTCAGGGCATGGCAGGTCTTATGTCCCAGATCTCGCTTTGCTTGGACGCGATGTCTACCCCAGCCCCTGATCCAGTCATCCCATCTGTACCCTCACTTGCTCCTGGTCCTCCGGGACAATACTTGCAGCACAAACCTAACATGCGGTTACCTGATTGCTTCGACGGTAACCCTTCAGGGAATCCTGCCGCCTGTTTTTTCGGTTTTCCCATTTTTCCTCTGAAGCTGAAAAAGTCGCCATGGCGGTGTCACTCCTCCAGGGACCGCCGCAGGTGTGAGCACTAGGCATACCCCCGAGGCCCAGGAATGGCGATCGGGGACAAATGTTTTCTAGCGCTGGGACAGATTTATGATGACCCCCAACCGGGCGGCTTTAGCTGAAACCCATCTCCTGCCATCCAGCAGGGTCGCCGCTCGGCTGAGGATTACTGCTCCGAGTTCCGCCAATGGAGTTCAGTAATTGGGTGGCCTGACCAACCCCTCAAAACCCTCTTTAGACAAGGGCTTTCCGAGGCAGTGAAGGATGCTATGGTCAGCCATCCTATTCCAGAGACTTTAGGGGACTTAATGACTTTGGCTATCTCTATTGACCGGAGGTTGTAGAGAGAACGCAGGGAAAGGATTGGGGGGTCCTTGGGCAGTTCAGGGCTGACTCTCCTGTCCAAACCTTCTTGCTGGTTTTCCTACTTCTCCTCCACTACCTTCGCCATCTCCCGCTTGGGGTGCAGGAGAGGAACCTATGGTATTGGGCTCCACGTCGGCAGCTATCAGAAGGAAACATCGGTGGTAAAACGCGTTGTGCTTCTACTGTGGAGAGTCCGGTCATGTCCTGAGGAGCTGCCCCACCAGGCCCAAGTCTCCGTGGGAAAGCAACAAACGCCTGAAGAACGTCAGGAAGGATAACTCAGGCGTACCGGTACCCCCTAACTTGGATAACACGCTTTCCTTGCCTGTACCTGTAATCTTCGGGGTTAAGAGTTTTGTTTGCCATGCCTTGATCGATTCGGGGGCTGCCGTTAATTTTATTAGCATGGCGGTGGCTAAAGCCTTAGGTTTAGAGCTAATTCCACTATGTTCTCCCTTTTTGGTTTCAGGCACAGATTCTACCCCCCTAATGGAGGGAAGGATAAAATACCGAACTACCGAAATAACCCTGAGTGTTGGATGTTTGCATTTTGAACAACTGTCTTTCTTTGTCATGGAGGGACTTACCATGGACATTATTCTAGGGTTACCCTGGTTACACCTCCATAACCCGGTGTTTGACTGGAGGACTGCTGAGTTGATAAAATGGGGGAACTCATGTGGTGATCATTTGAAAACTGTACAGTCTTTGGTATGCTCCATAAATGATAACCACCCCAGTCCCGATTTTGTCTCTGATTTCACAGACGTCTGTGATGAGACCGTTGCGGGCCCCCTGCCGCCGCATCGGCCTTATGACTGTGCTATAGATCTCGTTCCGGGTGCGAAGTTGCCTAGGGGTCGTATCTTTAACTTATCCACCCCGGAACGAGAATCTATGCGTCAATATATTAAGGAGAGCCTGGAAAAGGGTCACATACGACCGTCTATCTCGCCGGTAGGAGCTGGGTTTTTCTTTGTCGAGAAAAAAGATGGAGGCCTGCGTCCTTGTATTGACTATAGGGAGCTCAATAAGATAACAATTAAAGACCAGCATCCACTTCCCCCGTCCCCGGGTCTTCTTTTAATCAGGGTTTTGGGCGCCCAATGGTTCTCCAAAGTGACCTTCGGGGGCGTTTACCTGATTGAATAGAGAAGGGGGGGGGAAACCCCCCCCCCCCCTTCACCCTTCAGTATCCTTTCGGTTTGTGCACCAATGGTTTCCAAGTATTGCTTAACTGATTTCAGGGAAGGACGAATGAAGATCAGGCCCTTTAAACCCCGTTGAGGCATTCGAATACTTGTTATGAGCCTTTCGGCTTTGTAATCACTGCCGTCTCCAACGATTGTTAATGAATTTCATGACCTTCTAGGGTCCGTTTTGTAATTGTGTATCTAGAGACACTATATATTCCCGAATTACGATACCATCGAGGATCATGTCAGGGAGGTCCTCTCCATTATGGTCAGAATCAACTATGCCCAAATGTCTAAATGTTTGTTCGGAAGTCCAGAGATATGGGTTCCTGGGGTACTATTGAGCAGTCTATAAGATGATTACAAAAGGTTTCTGCATCACTGAGTGGTACGCTACCACCTTAAAGAGATCCACGTTTTTTAGGTTTTGCTAACTATACCGCAATTATTAGATTTCCCTGATTGTAAACCCTTACTGACCTTACTAAAAGGGAGTGACCCCACCTCTGGGCAACCAGAAGCCGAGCAAGCATTTGTTACACTGAAAAAATGTTTTTCGTCTGCACCTGTCTTGGTCCACCCTGACCCAGAACAACCCTTTGTTGTGGAGGTAGATGCGTCAGAAACGGGTGTAGGGGCCGTCCTGTCTCAGGGGACTGAACCTTATACCAATCTCAGACCCATCGCCTTCTTCTCCCGAAAATTCTCTACCACTGAGATTAACTATGATATTGGTAACAGGGAATTGCTCGCCATGAAATAGGCTTCGAAGAGTGGAGACAACCTTCTGAGGGGGCTAGACATAGAGTAACTGTTCTTACAGATCATAAAAATCTGTAATATCTTGACAATGCTAAGCGATTGAACCCTCGTTAAGCACGATGGGCCTTGTTCTTTACTAGGTTCAACTTTGTAGTAACATACCGTCCAGGGGCTAAGAATGTTAAGGCCGACGCCTTGTCTCGAAGTGTTGGTATGAGTGACTTCTCAGAGGAGGAACTGGGGAATATCCTTGCTCCGGGAGTAGTCGTGGTTACCCTTACTACAGAGTTAGTCTCTGCTATTGCGAACTCTCAAGGCTCGGTCCCACCCGGACTACCCCCCGGTAAACTTTTTGTTCCATGTCACCTTCGTTTGAAATTCTGGAGGAGGTACACTCCTCATTTCTGTCTGTGCATCCTGGCATCGCGGGCACCGGATACCTTCTATCCCGTACCTATTGGTGGCCTTCATGGCAGCGTGATGTGAAAGAATTTGTTACTGCTTGTGAGACCTGGGCCAGGGCAAAGGTACCCTGACGCCTCCCTGAGGGATTATTGCACCCCCTCCCTTTGCCCAATAGGCCCTGGTCTCACATCTCAATGGATTTCATCACCGATCTTCCCCCCCTCCAAGGGTAGATCAGTGATTTGGGTGGTTGGTGGGACCGATTTCTCAAAATGTGTCATCTCATTGCTTTGAGGAAATTGCCTTCAGCCAAACTCCTCGCTGATTTATTTGTCCGTCATATACTTAGACTCCATGGTATTCCCTCCAACATTGTATCTGACAGAGGGGTACAGTTTGTGTCGAGGTTCTGGAAAGCATTCTGTGGTAAATTGGGCATCTCTCTGTCCTTCTCATCCGCCGTTCATCCCGAGACTAACGGGCAAACTGAGAGACTTAACCAGTCGCTAGAACAATACCTCAGATGCTACATTTCGGAATCGCAGGAGAGGTGGAATGAATTTTTGCCATGCAGAGTTCGCCCTTAACAATCATGAGAATTCCTCGACCAAACTCTCCCCTTTTTACTGTAATTACGGGTTTCACCCCAGAGATTCCGCCGCTACAGGTTGCGAATCTAAACTCCCTAGTGTCAAATCCGCCGTTAAGCGACTGTGCACAGTCTGGGCTAGGAGTCATGAGACTCTAGAAAAAGCCCAAGCTCAGCAAATCAATTACGCTAATAAAAAACGCCGACCTGGACCTGAATATGTAGTTGGCGACAAGGTGTGGCTCTCGACTAAAAATCTCCGTCTTCGGGTGCCATCTACTAAGTTCGCCCCCCGGTTTATCGGTCCATTCATTATCACTGAAATTATTAACCCGGTATCTTTCAGACTCCGCCTTCCAAGTTCACTCCGTATCCATCCGGTATTCCACAAATCTCTCCTAAAAAAGTACATCCCTGCTGTGGTCGGTCGCCCTCCTCCTCATCCGGTGGTCATACAAGGGGAATTAGAATATGAAATAGAGCGTATTATCGACTCTCGCAGGGTTCAGAATGCCCTCCAATACCTGGTGCACTGGAAGGGGTACGGTCCGGAAGAACGGGTATGGGTGGCGTCTAGGGACTTGCATGCCCCCGAACTGGTGACAAAATTTCACCGAGCCAACCCATTCAAGCCAGGGGGATCTAAGGAGGGTCCGGTGGCCCCTCATAGAAGGGGGGGTACTGTCACGTCCGTGCCATTTGGCCCTGGTCGCCGGCTACAGCCGCGGCGATTATAACTGCGGCCTTGCCGCCTTTGTGTGAACACTTCCCTGTAGCCTCGTACCTTGATTGATTTCTGGTCGACGCCTTGGCCAGAAATCCTCCAGCACTCATAGGGGTTAATCAGCTCCCTGGATTGACAGGTCCTTCCACCTATCCTAGCTCCTCTACTTCTACCCCTTTCCTATATATAGCCGCTGCTTCCTCTTCTCTATGCCTGCTATACTGCGTGCCTTTATAGTTAGCCTGTCATATTGTTGTTTCTCTGTGCTATTGATCTCTGCTTGTTTCTGGTTTCTCCCTTTGCCTCACGATTCTGTACCGCACTGCCTGCCCCGTTATTGACTTGGACTGTCCGACTACTGGTTCTGTGTTCTTTGTTTGTTTGTCTTTATCTGTGCACGCTGCTCAGTGTAGCCTTGAGTCTTCTGGTTGGGGCCGGCCTGTTAAGGAGTCGGGTGACCCAAAAGGCAGGGACAGAGGCTGGGATCAGTGTCAGGGCCCCACTTGTCCGTGTCTTGTGTGCGTCCCTGATCATCCCTAACAGGATGTTTTTCTTTTGATACGTGTTAGAATTTTTCCAGTTAGAGTTCAGAAAGAATCTAGGGCTACTAGCATTTTCCCCTTTATACGAATCCTTGCTATTTATTCGGGGGCGGAATCTATTTCGTGGTATATTGGTCCTAGCAATAGTACTATATGTTTTGGGTCTAACTACTAGGTTTTCTTCTCTAGGTGGAGGTTCAAGATATTCTTCCATTGATTCGGGATTATCTCTAATATTCCCTTGGTTTATATTGGGAGATTTGTTCTTATTTAATCTATCTCGAGTGAGTTTGTGTAATTTTTTATTCATAACGTCTAATTCATTCCTCTTCAAGTTATTGACTACTTTCTGTTCTAAATCAATAAACTCGGGGTGTGTTTTGTATGAGGAAAATAAAGACATATGCTCCTCTATTTCTTTAGCTATTTTTGAACAATTCTCTTTCCTTTTTTCCACCAATAATGTCATTAAATTATATGAACAATTATCTACGCTTTCCTGCCAAAGTTTCCCAAATGAGTCATCTTTGGCAGAGAAAGGGTTGGGTTTATAAATAATTAAACCTTTGGGTATTAACTTTTCGTCTAGATACATTTTTAAAAAATTGGCATCGATGTGTGAAAAGCTTTCAGATGCTAAAGATTTCTCTAAAGATCGGGTTATACCATACAGAGTCCGGGTCTCTTCTTCAGTATATTCTCGTATATTGTGTGGAACTCCGGGATCTCGAAGGTTGTACTGTAGATCCTGATAGCAATTTGTCCATTAATTGTTCCCTTGTAGTATATCTTTGATGCAGGTAATCCATGTCGATGATACTCCGTTAAAAGCGCAAATATAGGGTAAAAAAGAAGAACTGATAGGGTGATACTGTAAAATATCAAATAAGCAATATATGAGCTTGATGATTGTGCTCACCTTTTGTAGCTGTACTACGTTCTGTACAGCTAGAAATAACGCCTCCCTTGTATCAGGGTACATAAATGTAGAAGTCGTCTAGTGCGCCTGTCTCGGCGTTCGATCCTTGCGGGATGCAGAGTGCTGAAAATGAAGAGTATTTTCCTCCGGTGGTAATCCGTGAGTACAAATAGACGGCTATGGCCAAAAGCGCAGTTGAATTCTACAATAAAATATATAGCCAGCTGGAGAATAGTACAGTGCTCACCTTTTGTAGCTGTACTGAAACAAGGTACAGCTCGCTTATATGTATAAGGCACTGATCCAGTGGTAGGAATCCAGGGAAAGAAGCAGCTCTGGAATGATCCCTCCAATGACTCCACGTGGGACGCCAAGGGAAGAGATACAATAAAAAAGCTATGAACGGTAGGATACCGCTCATAAAATAGGGATCTTTATACTAGAGTGCTAGCAAAAAGTAAAGAACAAGAAGTAAGAATTCTTCTTGTAAAATATTTATTGAATAAACATTACGCGTTTCGCCGGTATAAACACCGGCATCCTACACAATTGCTGGATTCAAATTTAACTGCAAGGTGGCTCTATCAACAAATCTGGACTGGGCAAAAGTGCAAAAAACACGTATCTGTAATGTATTCGGATAATAAAAGGTATTTTTTGGCACCTATCAATTCACCTGTGGTAACTACACAATTGCTGGATTCAAATTTAACTGCAAGGTGGCTCTATCAACAAATCTGGACTGGGCAAAAGTGCAAAAAAACACGTATCTGTAATGTATTCGGATAATAAAAGGTATTTTTGGCACCTATCAATTCACCTGTGGTGACTACAAAATTGCAGTATTCACATTTAAGTGCAAGGTGCCTCAATGAACAAAGCTGTAGTGCGCCAAAGTCAAAAAACACGTATCTGTAATGTATTCGGATAATAAAAGGTATTTTTTGGCACCTATCAATTCACCTGTGGTGACTACAAAATTGCAGTATTCACATTTAAGTGCAAGGTGCCTCAATGAACAAAGCTGTAGTGCGCCAAAGTCAAAAAACACGTATCTGAAATTTATTCGGATAATACAAGGTATTTTTGGCACCTTTCAATTCACCTGTGGTGACTACAAAATTGCAGTATTCACATTTAAGTGCAAGGTGCCTCAATGAACAAAGCTGTAGTGCGCCAAAGTAAAAAAACACGTATCTGAAATTTACTCGGATAATACAAGGTATTTTTGGCACCTATCAACCTGTGCTGACTACAAAATTGCTGGATTCTAATTTAACTGCAAGGTGGATATATCAACAAAGGTGGAATGGGCAAAATTGAAAATGAACACCTGTCTGAAATGTATACTGAGAATAAAAGTGGAGTTTTGCACCTAACAAAGAGACCTGCAGTTACTAGAAAAGATGTGTATCCTAATATAAGTTTAGGCTGCCCAATATCCAGGAAATATTTCAATAGAAAACTGTTAATAATAAAGCTATTGCAGTGCAATGTCTACAATAAGTCTTGGTGAACTTTATCCAGTATTCTTTATAGAGCTTGTCTGTGTTCGCCCGCGGGGGCCCCATCTCCGCTCCCCCCATGACTTTACAGCGGTAGGTGCTCCTTTAAAATTCTCTACCTAACTACATAAAATCTTCCAATCTCTAATCTAACTAAGTTGTAAGGATCACAGCTAACAGTAGAGCTTTCTCTATGAAGAAATAGATTAATTTCGCTGAGCTGTTTGGACACAAGCAGAGCGCACGTCCTACTGCTCTGAGACGCTGAGAGACACTGAGGCTGAACAGGAAGGGCTGTGCTATGTAAAACGAGGTCATGTGATTTTTCCAGCCAATCGCAACCATACACATCCCAGTCATGACGTTGCACACACATCTCACCCTGCTCTATTCTTTAAGCTGATTTGCTGGCCGCCAAAATGACAGGAAGCGGCGAAAATGGCGCGATCTTAATAGATTATGCACAGATTTTAACCTAAATTATCGCATGATCTAAAAATTTCGATCAACATAAAAACTGTGCCGATTTCAACTTTGTCGATAATAATCGCTCAACACTATTCACCATCTATCCTTAATTGCTAACCCCCACCGGCTATCACACACATCTGTCACTCCCTACACTTGGGCACTCACAAGCACTTATCTGTATATATATGTACTGCCAAGGTGGTAGGTTCACCCAAGTTTTATGTAAACCACATATGAAACTTGGCTGGACCATTGTAAGCTCAGCACTTTTTACCCTTCGTCTCAGCCATACACCCTAATAGATTGTAAGCTCTTGCAAGCAGGATCCTCACACCTCGTGTCTCATCTGTAAGTACTTTTTAATGTGTAATGCTTGTACGTATACCCTCTAAATGTAAAGTTCTGCGGAATATGTTGGCGCTATATAAATAAATTATTTATTTATAAATTATTATCTATATAAATAAATTATTATTATCTAGAAGTTGGTTTATTTTGTGTCAATAATTGCATTGAATGTGTCCTGACGTTTCTCTTCTGTGAAAATAAAATCTAGCAGATCCAATGATCAAAAAGTCAGGGCTCACTGAGATATGATACAAGAAGCTAATTTAACAGTGCTCTCAGGTCATAATAATATGGCTCTTCATTTTTTCCTCCCCAGCTTCCAAAAGCCATTACTTTTTTTTATTGGGGAAATAAATACCTGCATACAGGGGACCTATATATCTCCCCACCTATAGGAATGCCTATACCTATCCACTTACTAGGAGTCTAAATATCTACCAACTGGGGAGGCTCTATACCTACTTACTAGGGCCTATATATCTACCTATCTACAGAGGGCACACACACACACACACACATATATACAGATATATATATATATATATATATATATATATATATATATATATATATATATATATATATATATATATATACATTTATATTTATATATGTATTCCTTCAGGGGGCCTATCTACCTACTGGGGGTTTATATACCCAACTAATGTGGCCTACATAACTACCTACCCTTCTACCTACCTACAAGGGTGTATGTTACTGTTGTTTTCTATATTGTATACACCCAGGCCTGCCCTCTATTACAGATAACCTCTGTAAATCTGTGATTCAATAGCTTAGTGACAAAAACATGAAGGCAAGATATACACTTTAATTTCTTTACTAAAACTCTCCTCTCTCCTCTCCAGTCTGTCCTGAATGCAGCAGCCAGGCTTGTCTTTCTTTACAGCCACTATACTGATGCCTCTACCCTTTGTCAGTCTCTGCACTGGCTACCTTTTCAGTACAGAATACAACATAAACTAATCACTCTCACCCATAAAGCTCTGCACCCCTCTACATCTCCTCCCTCATCTCTGTCTACCACCCTACCCGGGCTCTCCGCTCTGCTACTGATCTAAGATTACACACCTCACTCATCCGAACATCCCATGCCCGTCTCCAAGATTTTGCACGTATTGCACTAGTTCTCTAAAACATGCTACCCCATGTGATCAGGCACACTCACAACCCTCACAGTTTTAAGTGCGCTCCGAAAACTCATCTTCTTAGACAAGCCTACCAAGATACCTAACTGTTATCCCTCCAAATTCTGTCACACATTCGTCACTTTCTGCATTTTGGCACCCACAGGCACTTATCTGTATATACAGTAGATGTATGATTGTGATGGCAGGTTCATCCACTTTTTTATGTATACTACCCCATATTTATGTAACATTGCAGACGCAATAATATGAGAGAGATGGGACGGAAGTCCATCACAGTCAGGGCAGAAATGTCCATTGATACAGTACGCGGGCAGCGTGGTAAGATAGGGCGCTAGCCCGTTATGGAGATGGTGTACTTGTCTGAGGATTGTTGGTTATGGGAGCATGGTGGCAGCAACGGCAGCACATATTATTAGTGTGCGTGCAGGAGAGTGGAAGGGGGAGTGGGTTTTGTAGATTCTATGATGGCTAATTGGTGAGCAACTGAATAGGGCGTGTACCTAACATGATATAAAAGGAAATGAGCTTAGACCACATGGGACCAGACCTCTAACCCCTGATGAAGCAGGCTAGCTGGTGAAACATGTTGGGAGGTCAGGCATGATGTTTTAAATTGTGATTTCTCACCTCTGTCTACAAGTGTCACCCGCTGAAGAGGGTGTCACAAGGGGACCTTATTTGTTTTGTGTCCATTAGATTAGGGACGGCTGCCCAAGTAGGAGGCTTGGGATCCCTTACTGGGGTTAGTAAATTGCTGTATATATATATATATATATATATATATATATATATATATATTTATATATATATGGCTTTCCTGTTAATGGGTGGTGCTCCACCAGACTTGATAATAGAAAGGGAGCTATTCCTTCTTTCAGTAGTAGAAAGGGTTAAATGGTGAGGTTAGAAATCAGGTTTTTAAATAGTGTGTATAGAGGTTAAGAGTTATAGATAATAAAAGTTACATTTTAGTGTTTTATAGATAGAGAATTGATAGAGTTTAAGCTTACCTATGGCAAAATAGTAAATATAGTGTATCTGAACTACTCTCATCCCTGCTTTTTCCTTTGATGTGTATCATTAGTATTTTTAGAATTTGTTATCACAATTAGAGATGGGTGAATTTATTCTAATGAAGTGGAATTTTTTAGAATTTCAGGGAAAATTTGATTCTGCACGCAGGGGAAGTTCTTGCCGATTCGTGGGAACGAATAGTCTTTTTTTCTACAGTGGCCGTGAGTACATGGCGTGATATGGGGCAGAGGACTATGGGAGGAAGAAAGGAACGCCCTCAATGACATGTGCAGACATGAAGCCAATCAGCAACCAGCGGGCATCTGTAACGTCACAGCCCTATAAATACGGATGCCGTATTAAATTCTGCCACTTGTTAGTGTGTCTCCTGTTGACAAGCATCTGGCTGCTTCAGCACTATATTGCACTCTGTGCAAAATAAAGCCGTTTTTTGAGCTACTTGGGTGAAAGACCTTCATAAGTGTGTGTCATATACACACCTGTTCCTGAACCAGCGTTTTTTTATTTTGGGATATTTCAATACGTTCCCCAAGAGTCAGTTTATCCTCTGTTTGTGGGGTAATTTGAGTCAAATACAGGGTGTGTATTTTTGCCCCATACACACCTGAAATCCATCAACTTCAGTCTGTGGGGGTATTTTAATTTGTGGCCAAAAGTTAATTTATGCACTTTTTGTGAGGAATTCTGTGTCAAATCCAGTGTTTGTGTATTTCTGTCCTACATACATCTCATATCCAGCCAGTTTAGTCTGTTGGGATATTGCTATCTGTGGCAAACAGTTAATTTTTTCACTTATTGTGGTGATTCTGTTAAATGCTGATACAAAAGAGTGGAGAGGGTGTCATCAGTAATTTTGCATTGACGTCACTAATCATTTTGCCCTTCCTTTGATCCTTCAGTGTCTGCTTGCAATTGATGAATAATCCATCATTGCTAAAGCCAAAAAGAAACAGGAGTTGATCCCCAAAATAAGTAAATGAAATATCTTCTGTGTTTTGTATCCACTTCTGCTTTTGGCTACCTAATCATCAGACAATCCTGATGCAAACAAAGGACCATGTCATACTAGCCTTACGGCTTCTCCGAAGACACAATCGGTTGTGTTTGTTCTTTTCATTCCTTCTGACAGATTAAAAGAAGGGGAAAACCAAACATAGTGGCAACGTCATAGAGTGGTGGAGGGTGGAAACAGCATTAGGAAACCACAGGGTGGTCGACTGAGAGAGTGGTCAGTTGGCAGCAGCATGAGTAGGCCACAGAGTGGCAAATGACAGATTGTGGAGCTGGCAACAGCATGATTAGGCCACAGATCAGCACAATTAAACAGTTTGGAGGTGGCGGCAGCAGCAGCAGCATCAGGCCAGAGAGTGGCACAATGTCATAATTTTGAGGAGTCGGCAGCTAGGTGACACAATGAGGAGGTGGCAGCAACAGCAACATCAAGCCAGATAGTGACATGGTGACATAGCCTGGAGATGACAGCAGCAGCAGCATGTGGAGAGCTGAGTGGTGAGGTGGCAGCAGCATCAGAAGACTACATAATGGCCCAGTGAAGAGTGGGGAGGTGGGTGTCAATACCAATCCCTGGTAAAGATGGTGGGTAGTAGAAGGAGCAGCTGGCAGCAGATGTATGGCATCAGGTGGGTGGCAGCATCAGAATATTAGCCGAGGCAGGTAGCTAGAAGAATCCAGAGTTCATGGTTTTCTCCAGGTGCTGGTGGGTACCTAAATCACTAGGGGGGGAGAAAGCTGCTCATCAACAACTCCAGACGCAGGTTGCTGCTGATGGAGCTGGTACCCTTCCCACCACAGCAGCCATGGAAGTGGTACATGAGCGCTGAGGAACCCCCGGTCAACCCTGCAAGAGGATGGACGATGGCGCAGTTAGGTAGTGGCCAAATGATTACAAAGGATGTCTCTATAGTAATTGAGTTTGTCCTCCCTCTTCACAGGTGAAAAAGACCCCCATTTTGAACCGGTAGCGAGGGTCCAAGACAGTGGAGAGCCAAAAGTCATCCCTCTGCCGGATGGTGACTAATCGGCTGTCACTATCCAGGCAAATCAGCATGCAGTGGGCCATCTGCACAAGTGACTCTAAGGGACTTGCTGCTTACCACTGTATACTGCCATGGTGGGCCTTGTCTTCTTCATCTCCCTCTACCTCCTCCGGGTGCTCCTGCGCCTCCTCTCCTGTTATCTGGCTAGAAAATTCACTAATTTCAACAGACATCAATGACTCCAGACTCAGGTTGCTGCAGATGGAGCTGGTACTGCTCTTACAACCCCAAGCTCCCACCGCAGCCGTGGCAGTGGTACGTGAGCGCTGATTAACCCCCCCTGGTCAGACCTGCGGGAGGATGGACAATGGCGCAAATAGATCTCTCTATCACTACCAATGGCTGCACTCTCTCACTGACTCCACAAGTTCACTACCTTGGGATAACCTTTGACTCCAATCTGGCCTTTCAAACCACACATCCAAACACCTACCCTTGCCTCCACCTGAAAAATATCAATCCGCTCATTCCTTCACTTTGAAAGCGCAAAAATACTTGTCCATGCCCTTGTCATCTCACGCCTAGACTATTGCAACATTCTTCTCTGTGGCCTCCCATCTAGCACCCTCGCTTCTCTTCAATCCATTCTTAACTCTGCTGCCCATCTGATTCTCCTCTATCCTCATTACTCCTCTGCCTCTCCCCTTTGCCAATCCCTTCACTGGCTGCCCATTGCCCCCACTGGACTCATTTGGTCGTGAGATGTAGTCGCCACGTCTCCAGTACCCTGAACAGACAGATTTTGCAGCATCTGTTCCAAGACATGAAGCAGTGAAATGACGTTGTTCATCCCATTGTCCTGGCGACTGACAAATTACGTGGCCTCCTGAAAGAGCCTGAGCAAACGGCAGGTGTCCCGCATGAGCTGCCACTGGCTGACATAAAAATTACACAGTGGATCATCAAGAAAACATTAATGGCCTTTCTCTGTTCATAGATTTCTCACTGTTTTTCCCTGTCCATCGATTTTTCGCTGTTTTGCCCTGTTCATCAATTTCTCCCTGTTTTGCCCTGTTCATTGATTTCTCCCTGTTTTGCCATGTTCATAGTTTCTCTGTTATGTTTAGCTCAAGGAGGGTGTGCTTGGCATTGTAGAAATGGCTAAAGTGCATGCAAAGTTTCCTGTCAAGTTCAAGTTGAAAAGGGAGGGACAGCAGTACCACCAACTATGACAGGAGCACGGTCAGCTTCTGCACTTAGGGATGGCTAAACAGGGCCGTCTTAACAGCACTATGGGCCCCTGGGCAGAGAGGTGTACTGGGGGCATTTACCTGGCAACAGAGGGGGCACTACCTGGCAACAGAGGGGACACTAGCTGGCAACAGAGGGGACACTACCTCGCAACAGCGGGGGCATTCACCTGGGAAACAATGGGGGCATTTACCTGGGAAACAATGGGGGCATTTACCTGGCAAACAATGGGGGCACTACCTGGCAACAGAGGGGGGCACTAACTGGCAACAGAGGGGGCACTACCTGGCAAACAATGGGGGCACTACCTGGCAACAGAGGGGGCACTACCTGGCAAACAATGGGGGCATCTACTTGGCAACAGAGGGGGCACTACCTGGCAAACAAAGGGGGCACCTACCTGGCAAACAAAGGGGGGCACCTACCTGGCTAACAAAGGGGGGCATCTACCTGGCTACAAATTTGGCTCTACCTGGCTACAGAGGGGGCATCTACTTGGCTACAAGGGGGCATCTACCTGTCTGTAAGGGGCACTACCTGGTTATGGGGGGTTACTACCTGGCTATAAGGGCATCTACCTGGCTTTCTTCCAAAGCCGTTATGCAGTTAGGTGGAGTGGGTGTGGCTTTTTGAAGGGGTGTGGTATACCGACAAGATGGGCGTGTCCATGTAAATTTTTTGCCGCGCCCTAGAATCTCCTGCTTTTTCATTTTCAAAAGTTGGCAACTATGGGTTTACAGGCTAACTGTAGGTAGATATGCTGTCCCCTGTAGGTAGGTTTATAGCCCCCCTGTAGAATGTAGGGCAGGCAGGGCCAGTAATTAGGGCAGGCAGGGCAGTATATTGGTAGGCAGGGCAGTATATAGCCAGGCAGGGCAGTATATAGGTAGCAGGCAGGGCAGTATATAGGTGGTAGGCAGGGCAGTATATAGGTGGTAGGCAGGGCAGTATATAGCCAGGCAGGGCAGTATATAGGTGGCAGGCAGGGCAGTATATAGGTGGCAGGCAGGGCAGTATATAGGTGGCAGGGCAGTATATAGGTGGTAGGCAGGGCAGTATATAGGTGGCAGGGCAGTATATAGGTGGCAGGGCAGTATATAGGTGGCAGGGCAGTATATTGGTGGCAGGGCAGTATATAGGTGGCAGGGCAGTATATTGATGGCAGGGCAGTATATAGGTGGCAGGGCAGTATATAGGTAGCAGGGCAGTATATAGGTGGCAGGGCAGTATATTGGAGGCAGGGCAGTATATTGGAGGCAGGGCAGTATATAGGTGGCAGGCAGGGCAGTATATAGCCAGGCAGGGGCAGTATATAGCCAGGGCAGGGCAGTATATAGGTGGCAGGGCAGTATATTGGTGGCAGGGCAGTATATAGGTGGCAGGGCAGTATATTGATGGCAGGGCAGTATATTGGTGGCAGGGCAGTATATTGATGGCAGGGCAGTATATAGGTGGCAGGGCAGTATATTGGTGGCAGGGCAGTATATAGGTGGCAGGGCAGTATATTGTTAGGCAGGGTCAGTAGTTTAAAAAAATAAATAAAAATCTTACCTGATTACCTTCCTCTTCTCCACGTCCGGAGCCGGTGGCCGCTGGCAGCAGAGTGCAGGGCCGCGGAGCGATGACGTCATCACATCGCGCGCCTGCCCCGCGGCATCCTGGGAGCTGAACAGACGGGATCAGTAGATCCCCGCTGTACAGTCTCTGCCGCTGCCTGCACCGCGCGGTGCAGGCGGCGGCCGTGATGGCTGCATGGCTGGGTCTGTGACCCGGCCATGCAGCCGTGTGATGAGGGGGCCACAGACCGGCGCCGGTACTCGGGGCCCGCCAGAGGGAAACCCCAGCCTCCCCCGGCGACGCTACGAGCCGGCGCTGCGGCCCGAATCCTGGCTGTCGCTCCACTGGGCAGGGTAGGCGGCTGCCAGGGAGGGCCCCCTATGATCATGGGGCCCCCGGGCAATGGCCTACCTGGCCCAATGGAAGAGACGGCCCTGTGGCTAAACGCATACTGCTGTCTCTTGGCAATCGTCTCGGTGAACGACTGCTGGCACCATGAGTGTCGAGGAGCAGGAGCATCTGGACCGGTAGATGATGTGAACGACAGGCAGTTGTTGCCTTGACTGCCTGAAATGGGAGGCATGCCACTGGGTGCTTCTGCTGCGGCAGGATGGACCACCACATTTGAGACACGTTTCTCCCAGGCCACTGTATGGTGACGCTGCATATGTTGACGCAGGGCTGTGGTGCTAACGTTAGGTCCCTGGCCACGCTTTACTTTCTGCCCACAGATTCTACATATAGCCATGTTTGTCTCCTCAGGTGTCTTGTCAAAAAACTGCCACACCACCGTGTAGGTGATTTTACCACCAATTCTCTGCACTGACTGACTGTTACCGCCGCTGCCTCGGTGAGCCCCTGCGCCGCTACTTTCTGGGACCTGCAAAGTGGGTGGTCTACATCGTGGCCGTTTGGCTCCCGACCTTGCACTGCTGCCACCCTGCTGACTCCCGGCCACACTACCGACTTGCCGGCTGCGCCAATGCCTGACGTGCAAACTGCCGCTCTCTTCTCCCAATGATGATGATGAAACCCTTGCTTCCAGGGCCGGAACGATGGGCAGTCGAAGGTAGGCAACTGCCTAGGGCGCCACTTCATCTCAGGCAGAAAAGGGGCACAAGGAGGCATGGAGTGGGCTGAATTTTCCATTTGGGGGGCACTTTATGCCTTTTTTAACTAGGACACCAGAATACCTTGTCCCAGCATTGCTTGCTTCACCCGGCTCCCAAGTGCGATCGGCTACATCGATTAGTGTTTGTCTGTCACCGCTGTCCTCCTCAATAGACTCGCTGTACAGAGCCTCGCCGCTCGCAACATAACCCCCATGCCACTCTCCTCATCACTACTTGCCAGCTTCTGCAAGAAGCAGTGAATGTCTTCCCCACCTCTTTGCTGCCCACTGTCCTCAAATAGTTTGTCCTCGCTCTATAATGGCGCAGAGCCCACAGCACATAGTAGTTCTCTGGCTATGGGAACTGAACAGGACAGAGGCGGGTTGAGGACAGGTGTGGGCCCCTGACCTGCTCCCGGGCAATGCCAACTAAAGGTTGTGTCTTACGAACCCACTGACTCATTGCCAGGGTTGTCAGATGTCATCTGGGAGAAAGTGGATGACCTAGTCAACCATTCGAGAACCGTTGGCTTGGTGGTCAACACATGGCCGCTAGATGACACCGGAAGCTCTGGCCTCGGGGAGTGACCCCTGCTGTGAGGTCCCCTTACTGTGCTGCGACCTGTGCCTGCTCCAGGAACCTACTATTGCATTCTTTGACACTATAGTAGGATCTTGGCCCTCAGCTCGGTTCTTTCTAGCTGGTGCTGACATTGTCTTGCCAGGCTGCATTCCCACTTCAGGGATTTGGTCAGTTTTGCCCCTGTAACTGCCCAGAGAAGTGAAGTGTGAAGCAATTCCTAGAGCGGAGCCTGTCATCTGCATGTCATACTAAAACACAGCATTGTTTCAATACCAAACCACGCTCCCTATGCATATTTGAGCATGGCACAATGTTCTACAACACCATACAGGCTCTTCACCGCCAGGAAATAGCTATTTTTTTAACGCTATTCGCCGCAAAGAAATTCGGGTTGAAATGATTATTTGCAGAATAATTCGGCGAATCTGGTGAACCGAAATTTTGAGAAAGTCACCCATCTCTACTCACGATACCACCTCCTCTATCCCCATCCACTGTGGTGTGTATGGAGCCAACACTGTAGTTCACCTTGGTATCTCGTTTCCTATTCTCCCCCACTTTGCTAATTAGCTGACTCGACTCCTCCCATTTCTTGTTCACATCTGATTGTCTGATTAGGACTTTAGTTAGTATAAGTCCATCCTTAGTGGTCACCTGTGACATGGTTGCCTGTGGCCGTTCTAAGTGTGGATGAATTAAAACCAGAATTAAACCGGGATTGAACAAGGATTGCAAGGTAACAGCTACTCATATTCTTTTCCAGTAATAGCCTGCAAACTTATCTAACACTATGCTTTATCCTTCCCTCCATTACCTCAACCTCCATTTTCCGGATACTAATTGCCTATCCCCAAACCCCTTCGCTGGTCAATGAGTTCTATATCTCTCCATGCATTCTTCCCTCTCAACTGTCTGCTGCCACCAACCTCTTCCCCACTATCAATGCCTTCCGCACCAAACAGACACAACCAAACTACAGTCTATCCTACTCCCACCTGCTCACCCTCTGTCTGCTCCTCCTGGCTGCTGGGGACATATCACCTAACCCAGGGCCTCCTCAACGCATTCCCACTATTGTTTTGCCCTTTCCTAACCAATTCACCACTACAAACTCCTTTAACACCTTCAACCTAAAACACATCCCCTTGATCCCTGCTCCCCTATCTTCCTAGCAGGAGCTCTCTGGACCCCACGGTCTGTATGTAACAAACTGTCCTACATACATGACCTATTTATCTCACATAATTTCCTCTTCCTTGGTCTGACGGAAACCTGGCTGACGCCCTCTGACATAGTCTCCCCTGCTGCGCTCTCATTTAGCAGCCTCCAACTTACCCATACTCCCCACCCCGGTAACAAACATGGCGGAGGTGTCGGCCTTCTCCTGTCAAGCACTGACCGATTAAACAATCCAGAGAATATAGACATTCTCAATCTGTCTTCTACTTATTTGGATTCCTCTCAAGAGCAGGTACTTTCATTGGGACTCAATTTTGGATTAGAGTAAAATTTTAATATGTTTTTGACTCTGAAAGACATCAACAAGTTTGTACGATCACTTACCTTGAGACGTCATTTGTGGTCTACTCCTGATGTCATAGTGGATGACACGGAACAAGTTAGGGAATTAAAGTTGACTCACAATGAATATAAAACTTTAACATTTCAGGAACAGATGGCAATTTTGTCTTTACAGGAATTACAGGACAGTTCATTTGATGTTCCTTTAGAAGTGAATCAGTCTTCTTCCCTTATTGCATCTAATCAGGACTTTTATGCAATTCAATCAAGAACTATAACTATGGAACGTTTCCAAACTCTGAGAGAGATTTGAGAGCATAATCTAACACTGTGCACCCCTGTCACAAATATACCAATTTATCCAAGGCACAGGGAGTAGCTTTGGAGCAATTAATGAATAATAAAGAACTGGTGACTAAGATGGCTGACAAGAGGGGCACAGTTGTTGTAATGGATAAAAAATGCCTATATAGATAGTATACATATTCTGCTGTCAGACCCTACCACATATCGCAGATTGTCAGGGGATCTGACTTCAGTATTTAAAACTAAGATGCATTCTCTTTTGTTGAAAGGCTTCTCTCTGGGGGTATTAAGTCAAAAACAAATGGAGTTTATTTTGGTGGAACATCCCAAAATGCCCATTATTTATGGTTTACCGAAAATTCATAAGAATTCTATTCAACCGCCTATGTGCCCCATAGTTTCGGGCATAGGCATTGAAGATATAGGTGCCCACAATATCTCATGTAACCTCATGTCATCTACTAAGTGTGTAATATATAATGACTTGCTGTCTACTAAAGTTGTAATGTATAATCCCATTCCATCTACCGAAGGAGAGATGTATCATTCCATGCCATCATCTGAACGGGTAACATTTAATCCCATGCTGTCTATTGAACAGGGAATGTATGATTCCATGCCATCCAATGAACGTGTTAGATATAATCCCAAACCGTCAATGGAAAGTGTCAAATTGGAAGGGAACTTAAAATGTTTATTCACAAATGCCAGAAGTCTTGCAAACAAGATGGGGGAGCTTGAAGCGTTAGTTCTAGAGGAACAGATTGATGTCGTTGGTATTGCTGAAACGTGGCTGGACTCCTCGCATGATTGGGTTGTCAGCCTTCAAGGTTTTAATCTATTTAGGAAGGACAGAGCAAATAGGAGGTGAGGAGGAGTGTGTCTGTATGTAAGGAGTGATAAGAAGGCAAATGTGAAAGAGGAAGTAGAGGACGAAGTTGCTGAAGATGTGGAAACATTGTGAGTGGAAACACAAGGGGGGTTAATGCAGAAAAAATTATTTTTGGCGTAATCTATAGACCCCCGAACATCACTGAGAAAATAGAGAAACAGATGCATAATCAAATGGTGCAGGCCGCACAGGCAGGTACAATGGTAATAATGGGTGACTTTAACCCCTTCCCGACAGTGAACGTATGCATACGCCCTAGAGGGAAGTGACTTCCCGCAAATGGACATATGCATACGTCCTGGTGATCGCACGGGCTTGCGGGCGAGTCGCGTACAATCGCGACATGGGACCGGCGGTAAATTACCGCTGGCCTCATGCCGCATCCCCCCCGGCAGGAGTGAGCTCCGGCCGCGGGTGTTTAACCCCTTAACTTCGACGATCAATTAAGATCGTCAGAGCTAAGTGGCAGGCAGGAGGAGGGAGCCCCTCCTGCCTGCTCCTCGGCGTGCTGCTGCACGTAAGTGCAGCAACGATCTCCTACCAGACGGCCCTGGGAGCTGAAAGTCACTTCCCGGAGCCGTCTGTGACGTCACGATGCCCACAATGCATTGTGGGCTTCATGACTGACAGTTGTCATGGCGACCAGTGCATAGCAACAAGATCTGAAGATCTGAAGATTGCTGTTATAAATCCCCTATGGGTAAAGTAAAAAAAAGTGTAAAAAAATAAAAAAAAGTAAAAAAAAAGAGAAAAAAAGTAAAACGCAAACACAAAAAAATAAAATAAAAACACGTACACCGCCCTTTTCCCCTTTACAGACGCCAAACACCCCCAGAAAAGATCAAAATAAAGTACTCATATTTGGTATCGCCGCTTGTGTAATGACCTGTCCTATAAATGTGTCATATTAATTAACCCGTATGGTGAACACTGTTAAAAAATTTTTTTAAAAAATCAAAGAATTGCAATTTTTGTTCATCCTGCTGCACATAAAATGGAATAAAAAGCGATCAAAAACTCATATAAACACCAAATTTGTACCAATTAAAACTCATCCCGCAAAAAAAAAGTCCTTACACCTCTCTGTATACGGAAAAATAAAAAAGTTATGCCTCTCAGAAGACAGCGATGCATAAAAATTGTTTTACACAATGAAAACACTTTTTTTTTTTTTTTTAAAGTGCTTCAACATAAAAAAACTATATAAATTGGGTATCGCCCTAATCAAATTGACCCACAGAGTAAAACTAACTTGTCACGTATACTGCATGGTGAGCGCTGTTAAAAAGAAAAAGAAAAAACACTCCTAGGATTGCAGTATTTTCATCACACTGCCTTCCAAAAAAGATTTAAAACTGATCAAAAAGTCTTGTCCCTGTGATACAAATGTGACAAGAATGTCAGAGTGATTGTGTAGATAGTAATTTCATGCATAAACCAGCCATATATGAGATCTGAACGAGACGAAATGGGAGCCGTGAGTGTCCTTTGTTTGACTTGTGTTTAAGAAGTAGGAAAAACAAGTGCACAGCGCCTGTGCGGCACGCGCTTTTCCCCCAAAGCAAAATTGGGAAAACAAGAGCACAGCGCATGGCGGAATTGGGCTTTACCAAAAAGCTGTGTTTATTTGATGTTGAAAAATTTGGCCATGGCGGATATAAACCCAAAATTTAAGGGTTTGTAAAAAAGAGGGGGGGATTTCCCGAGAGGGGTTTTGGGTTTTCCCCAGATGCTAAAAGGGGGACGCATTAGTCTGTGATGAAAGGGAAAACCGATTCCTTCCCGTCGAGGTCCCCGATCGGGGAAAGTGAATGCTACAATATTGGGTTAATGTGTTGATGCTTATTTTCCCAATGATCTTAATTTTAATTAGATTTTTGATTGTATAAAAGTAACTAAACACCCTTTATGTAACTAAATAAAAAAAGATTTAATTGTATTACGAAGCTTCCAATTTGAAATCCCCAAAAATAAAACAGATGCGAAAAAGTGTGTTTTTGGGAAAGAAAAAAAAGGATTGGGGAATTAGGGGGGAAAAAAGGGGGTTTTTTGGGAATTGCAATACCAGCCCTTTTGAGAGAAAAGTTAAACCCTTACCGGAATGTCGCAAAAAAAAAAGCTCGGTCAAGGTGGCACAGAATAAATACAAGAAAAAAAGGGGGGAAGGGTAAATAAAAAAAGGGCCCATAAGCAGTTGCTAGCGCAACAGTAGTTTTGGTTTCCTGAAAATTTGGGGATGGAGATATCTTTGATACCTCCTCCTCTTTGATGATGCAGACTGGGAGGATCCACCGATCCTCCCCTTCGTTTCCTCCCGGTTACCAGGAAAAAAAAAAGCCGGAAAGGGAAAAAAGAACGGAGAGGGCCCGAGCAGGGGAAAAGAAAAAGGGCTAGGGAGGGGCCAGGGCACCCTTCAATTGAGGCTGCAGGTAACCCTTCCTTGCCCCCAAATTACTCTCAGGTACAAAACAAATCATTAGAAGATTTCTCCAATCGGGAGGTGGGATGGCTTTTAATTTCCCCAAATTCAAGCAAAAGGGGCGGGGAAAGTGAATTGCCTGGATGGTGAGGTAAGGGGTTTTGGGGCTCAGAGGTAGTTTTCGACCCCCTTTGGGAAGAAGGGAGCAGGATCTTTTCCCTTTTCCCGGCCCTTGGGAGGGCCAGTATACTTTTCCCCCTTTTTAACCTCGGGGGGTGGAAAACATAGCCCCATATTTGTTTTGAGTAGTGGCAGAAAAAACCTGGGGGATTTCAAAACTCCCAAAAACATGCATTTCTCTCTTTATATTGTGTTTAATGATTAAGGGGGAAAAAATGAGGAAGAAGTAGCCCAAATTTGCCCCTTTCTTTAACCCCAAGGGAAAAAAGGGGGGTTTGGGTTTTTAAAGGGGGCCAAGTTTCCAAGGCCCGGCACAGGTAGTGAGTTTTCCGGGGAATAAAAGGGAATAAGGGGCATAGGGGGATACCCCCAAAACCCCGGGCAGAAGACCCTTTTAATTTCCAAACCCCCCAAAACTAAGCGGGAAAAACTCAAACATAAAGGGTTTTTTTTGGTTTTTGGGGAGGGAAAGCTTATTCCCATTTGGGGCAATTGTTACCCCCCTTTTAAAAAATTTAAACCCGAAAGGGAAGTACGATTTTCACTGGGGGGGGGAAGAGCAAACAGCCTTTGAGGCTGAAAAAAAAAGAAATTTCCAACAAGCTGGGGATTTTTCCCCATGCCCCCGGGGCCCAAGTAGAATTGTTGTGACGTCAGTCCCCTTTTTTCCCCAAATGGTATATGGCAAAAAAAAAGGGGGAAAAAGCGATTTCCCCCTTGGTTTCTGGAACCGAAAATTTTCCAGAGGGGGGGAAAAAAATATACCCCTTTTGAACAGCAGCTATTGGGTTTTTTTACGGGGCCCCGGTTAGAAAAAACAGTTGACCTTAGGGCATGAAGTGTTGCTGCGCCCAGCCTTTACCTATCATGTGTGGGTAATGTAAAAACCCAAAAACTAATAGGTGGGACATGCCCAAAAACAAAGTATATAAAAATGGAAATGGTACATTTCAAAAAAGGGTTTAAAGTAGGAGAAACGGGCCCGTTCCCTACATAAAAAAGGGTAGCGGGAAAATTTTTTAAACGGGGGGGGAAACCTCTGAAATTAACAACCTCAATAGAGGAATCTCCCGGGGAAAGGGGGGAAACCCAAGAGGGGGAAATTTAAACAGATGAACGAAAAAAAACTTATTTTTTTTAAAAGATGGGTGGGCCCGGTATTTTTTCTGGGAAAAGAAAATGGAAAAGCGTAGCTTCCCCCCCAAAAGTTGGACAAACTTTGTTTTGGGAAAGGGGGAAGGGAAAAAGTACCCAGTATGCCAAAAATTTTTAGGTGTGTTCCTGCCCTTCCCTTTCAAAAAGGGGGGGAAGTGTCATTTATACACCGATTCGTGGTCTGGGGGGTTGGGTTGGCGACATGGATAATGGGTTGGAAAAAATTTGGGAATGGAAGATTCTTTTTAAAGAATTTTGGGGGGTTAAAGAAGTGGGGGGAACAGTTTGGGGGAAATTGTAAAAACAAATGATGAAAACTGTATTTCATTTTGCACCATGTGCCTATGACTCTCTTAAACGTTTTTTTAAATTTAAAGGGCGGGACAGACCCGCCGCTATCAGAACAGGGATCCCCGGGGTGATAAAACAGGTCCCGGAGAATTCAAACATGGCTTCAGGGTACCCCCTTTTGGGGGGCAAATAAAAAAAGGGCAAATTTTTTGGGGGAAGGAAAAAAGAAAATTTACAGGTGGGCAAGGAGAGGGGGGATTCCACTCCCTGTGGGACATTTTTAAAGGGAGGTTATCTTAAAGGCCCTGTGTGCCAGCACTCGCAGAAGGGGGGATGTGCCACACACGGTGATGGGAAACTTGGGCCGGGGGACAGTTCCCAGCCAAATTGGGCAGATGGATTTTGTAGGCCCGCCCCCGGGAAAACCCGGGGCTGCAAATCATAGTACCCTTTAAGCCCACTTATTTCCAGGACTTATGGGGGGGATACCCTTGTAAGGAAAGCAACAAAAAGTGGAGTACTACTCCCCCCCCTAGAATTGGGGCTAAAATACTATGGGGTCCCCCGTAAAGTACAAACGGGACAATGGTTCACATTCACAGGCGGGGGTTTTAAAGATATCCCACAACGGGGAAAAATTTTCCCAGTGGATTTTTCCCATATGCCTTTTTTTCCCCCCCCCCCCCCGCAAGCAGCAGGGTTAATTGAGAGGATAAAGGGTTTCTTTTGAAGACCATGCTGAAGATTTTGTTTCAATCTAAATTCGCTTTGGACAGGGGGGGGAAAAAATATCAGTGAAGCCCCAAAAATTTTGGGGAAACAAAAGGCCCTTTAAATGAGTAAAAGGACTCCCTTGTGAAAAAGCTAACACCAAAATTTGCAAAACCCAAATCCCTCCCATGGGGTTGGATCCCAAAAATTTTATTGCAAAACCCACCCAGATGCTGTATACCTGAAAGAGCCCCCCCAATTTGTCAGCGAGTTGGCCCTTAGTTCATCAAACACGCTGGTGATTTCCCCAGGCAAGGTGGAAATGGGGGGTACAGGTTTTGGATGTTTATCCCCAAAGGGGAAAATTAGGACAAATTTGCTACGCGATTTCCCGTATGGCCCGAAAGGGGGTTTTGGTGGGGGGGGAGTTTGTGGATGGACTATAAGGAAAAGATAAAAATTCTCCTTAGCAACAAGGGCGAGCCCTTTTGATAGCAAAAGGGCAGAGAATTTCTCAGATTTCTTTTTGATTCCCGGGCAATTATTCCAAGCACAAGAAAGGGGGAAACCCCCTCTGAGTTAAAATTTGCGAGGAGATAAGGATTTTTTGGGCAAATAATGTTACCCAATTTTTGGGGAAAATAAAAAATTTTGGGTCCCCAAAAAAAATCAAGGGCCGCCTCACCTGCAGAGGGGATAGGGTTGGGAAAGGGCCGGGGCTCTTTGTAATGAGGCCAAAGGGGTCAAGAAGTGGGAAAAATGCCCCCCAAGAAAAATGTTATTTAAGGGGGTTGGGCATTTGTCTTAAAATTTTTAAAAGTTTTCCCCTATGCATTAAAACCCAAACGGGAGTATGTGGAATCCTTGGGGAAACCCTGTTTGTGGGAGTCGAGGGATGGACCGCCGGAAAAACAAGTCCTTGCCGAATACCGTCGCATGATATGGTCCTGGAAAAATAAAATCCCAGGAAATCGGGCGCAGGATTAAATTTTACCTGTAGAACCAAAAACCCGGGGGAAATATTTGCTAATTTTGACTCGGGAGGCATCTTTGGGTGGAGCACCGGAAACCCCCCGGGTGGATTTTCGAGTGGGCCTACATGCTGCATGATACCCAAAAGGGGTTTGTAAATATTTCTGCAGAAGTAAAACCCCCACGTGCTGTGATCCCGGAAACAGGGGTTCCGATTTTTTTCCCCAAAGGAACAAAAAGGATTTTTTACTTTAAAAAAAATAACCACCGATTGCCCAAAGGGGTACAGATTGTTTTAAATATTTTAAATTACAGACGTTGGGGTGCCGCAATGAGACAAACATTCATAAACGGCATACTGGGGGACAGAGTTTTGGGATTTTAAATATGAACTCTTCCCAAAGGGGAAAACCCCGGACAAATGAAGAGATTTTCCGTCATCAGTGTAAAGACTGGGACTCAACTCAAAAGACTGTGATCCAAGCCCCCAAAATTTGTTTCCTCCCCAAATCCTATTTTCCCGTACCCCATCGAAGGGGTGGTATGATACTGTATTGGGGGGGAAAAGGAACCCCTAACTGGAAATTTGAATGGTTTTTGATATAGAGAATTGGCTAACAGAATTTAATAATTGGGTGGAAAAAGGATTCCCGGATGCATTTACACTGCAGGGGAAAAGGGGTGGGCCTACATTGGACCCTGGGAAAAAGGCCTTGAAAAAAGAATGTTTGGCCCCGCAAATGAGGGAAAAGCCTCCAAATTTTCATTTTGGGGAAACCAAATACTTTAAAAAAGTAGAGTTGTAAAAATGGACAGTGTGTCATTGCGACTATCTATCAAATACAGAAAAAGAAAAGGGTGCAGAAATCAGCTAAAGACTGGGGAAAAGAAAGGCCCGTGTGGGGACCGTTTTTTTAAAGTTTTCTATATCCTCCCCCTCATGGGTGAAAAATTTGAAGCTCCCAAAATGGTATGCAACGATTCCCCTGGGGTTTTTGCCCTAAAAAAATATGTTTTAATGTTTTTTAATATTTTAAAAAATATGTGTGTAAAGTTGTTTTGCCTTATTAAATGGGGGGCCCCCGGGGCAACGTTGGGGTTTTGGGTTTCCCGAATTCAATGGGGGTTTTAATTGGGTAGTAATTTCGCTCTAAATTTTAAATTTTTTGTGAAAAACACTTTTGAAGGGAAAAAATGTAGATTGCAATCGGGCCCCGTTGAAACCCTTTCTTTTTGCAAAATACTGTTTTAAATATGTTAAATTTTCTATTTTTCCCACTAATTACAAAATGCTTATAGAAATTGCTCCGGAAGAAAAATTTTGGGGATAAATGACAACCCCCCTTTTTTCAGGAAAAGCTGTTCCCCCCATGTGGGGGGGCCCAAAGAAAATGTGTTTTGTGGGGGTCCCAAAAGGGGGGAAAAATCCCCAAAATTTGGGTTTTGTGGTGTCTTTTTCCCCTATTAATGGAAAACCCAAAAAACCCCTTTAAATAAGTAATTTGGGAAAATAAATTTGGGCTAAAAATTCGAAAAAATTATTTTAACAAGCTGAAGGGAAAATTTAAAAAATTTTAAATTTAAAAAAGTTGGAAAAAAACAATACAAAAACATGTAGTCAGCACTTCTAAAAGTTGCAGGGAAATTTTTTAAAAAATGGGTTCAGTTTTCGCTGATGCTACTTCTCATCATTGGTATGAAATTTTCATGGGGGGAAAATTCCCTCGGCTTGACAAATGCTAGAAAGGATGTGGGATCCGGGGAAAAGTGATTGCCATTATTTGTAAATTTTCTTGTCAATCTGGAATTGTATATGGCTTATTTAAAATGTTCTGTAGGGACCAAAGGTCCTAATGGTCCTTTGGGGAAAAGGGGGGTTGATTATAAAATGAAATTAAGGAAACCCCCGGGGGGGTACCAAAAGTTGACAAGAATGTCGAGTGATTTTTGTAGTTTGTAAATTTCAAAGCATTTAAACCCGCCATATTTGAGTCTGAACGAGATGAAAAGGGAAACCTGAGGGGTCCTTTGTTTGACTTTTTGTTTAAACCCTTTAAAGGGGTGTAGGAAAAAAAATGCACAGCACCCGCGTGGGACGCGCCCCGTGCCAAAAAGGAAGTGGGAAAACAAAAGAGGGGGGAAAAGCGGTTTCGCGGGATTTTCGCTTTGCCCCAAGCTGTGGGTTTGTGATTTTTTGACTACTGCGAAAGGCAGGGGTATTCATTCCCAATTGAAGGTGGGATAAAGAGAGGGGAATTTTAAACCCCCCCCCCGGGGGGGGGGGTTGGGGGGTTTTTAGGGGCTGGTCCAAAATGGACGCAAAATTTAGGGGCTGTGATGCAACCGGAACCGGGTTCCTCTACCGTCGAGGTCCCCCGGTTTTGGGGAAAAAGTTTCCTCAATATCGGGTAATGTATTGTGGTTTACTAGTCCAATGATCTTTAAAATTAATTTGTTTTATTTGATTGTTTAAAATAAACTTAAAAACTTCCCCCGTATGTAACTCCCAAAAAATTTAAAATATAATTTGTACTATTCCCTTTTTTGTTTTATTAAATGAGCGAAGTTCGTTGGAGGCAACTACCGTCTCAACCCCCTTTTAGGCGGTAATCTCCCAAAAAAAAAACCCACAAAAACCCCCCCCCCTACCCTTGCTCGTTCCCAGAAAAAATTAAAAAAATTAAAGGGCTCCCCGCCCCGCCCCCTTGTGGCCCAAAAACGGGGTTTTCCTTTTTTAAAAAATTTTTTTTATTGTTTAAAAGCAGTTAAAACCCCTAAAAAAATATACCCCAATTATATTCTTAAACGACCTAAGATTTAAAAGGGAAAGTTCCCATTTTCATTTTATACCGGGCCCCCCCGACCGCCCCCGTAAAAAATTAAAAAAATTAAGTGTAAAAATTTGGGATTTTGTTCAAAATGCCTCACACAAACCTTAATAAAAAGTAATCAAAGCGTTATATGTCCCCCATAATGGCTCTAGTAAAAACGTCAACTCATAAAAAAGCTATGGTTGTCAGAATAGGACAACATTAAAATGCAATTTTTTATAGACCTATTTCTATTGTGTAAAAGTAATAAAACATAAAAAAACTATATAAAATTTATATCATTGTAATTGTACCAACCTGCATAGTAAAGTTATCCTGTTTTTTATCCCGTATGGCAAACATTGTAAGAATGAAGCCCAAAAAACAATGGCGGATCCCCCCCCCCCCTTTTCATAGCCCAATACTGAAAAAGAACTATGGAACACCTGCACGCCCAAAATGCACAATACACCCCTAGATGAGATCCCTGAGGGGTGTTGAATCAAAAGTGGGGTAACTTCTGGAAGTTTCACCTGTTTGGGTACTTTGGGGGCTTTGCAAATGCGACATGGCCCCACCAAAATCTGCGTTCCAAAAGCCAAATAGCGCTCCCTTTCTTGTACCCCCTGCCATTCACCCAAACAGTAGTTTACACCCACACGTAGGGTATTGCTGAACTTGAAAGAAATTGCATGACAAAATTTCGGGTGCTTTTTTTTTCCAGGATTCCCTGTAAAAATTAAACATTTTCAGCTAAAATTGCAGTTTGTTGGAAAAAAATAAAATTTTTAATTTTCACAGCTTAACACTAAAAAAAAATTGTGAATCACCTGTGGGGTCTATATACTCACTGCACCCTTGGATATATTCCTTAAGGGATGTAGTTTTCAATATGGGTCTTTTTAGGGGTGTTTATTAAATTTTAACACCTTAGGGCGTCTGCAAACCTGTAATGGCACCTAAATAAAATCATAATGAAAATGAGACCCCAGAGTCCAGTAGGTGCTCCTCCTACTCTGGGGCTTGTGGTTGAGCCAAATCGCGCACTAGGCCCACATATGGGATATCTCTGAAAATGGCACAGTCTGGGGAATCAATATTAAGGTGCATTTCCCTAATCACATCTACCGTGTTCTTGTGAATAATGGATAAAAATTGAAAATCTGCAAAAAAAAGTGACATTTTATGGGGCTATCTAACATAGGCCAATCAAAATCACGTTAGAACTGGACTGGTCCCTAAAAAAATGTATATTGCAAATTTTCTTGAAAATTTGAAAATTACTACTACATTTTTAAGCCCCCTAATCATGTAAATAAAAAAAAGACATTTAAAAAAACGATGCCAACCTATAGTAGACATATGGTTGATGCTAGTTATAAGCTATTTTGAGTGGAATAACTATCTGTCTTACACACAGACATTTTTGAAGTTTGAAAATGGTAAATTTTTCTAATTTTTCACGATTCTTTGATATTTTTCACAAATAAACAAGGACTTTTTGGACCAAAATTTCTTACTATCTAAAAGCACAATGTGTCACGAGAAAACAATCTCTGAATCACATGGATAGGTAAAAGCGTCAAAAAGTTATTCTCACGTACAGTGACACATGCCAGATTTCAAAAATGGGCCTCTGTCAGAGAGGCCAAAACTGGCTCCGGCGGTAAGGGGTTAATTACCCAGGCATTGACTGGTGTCACGGTTCTGTATCAAATGACAAGGGAAGGAAGTTCCTTAATCTGTTAGAAGATAATTTTATGAGGCAGTTTGTGGAGGATCCCACTAGAAGTGATGTTCTGTGGGATCTGGTAATTTCTAACAAAGCAGAAGTTGTTGGAGCTGTCACTGTTTCTGAAAATCGAGGTAAATCTGTGACTAATCTTACTACGGGAAAAATTTACAAAATGTTTGGATATGTAAACTGTAGAACTAGGGGAGTGATTTACCAAGCCACCTGCCCATGCCCACGTATGTATGAAGACTATCCGTGAATTTAGGCGGCGTATCCTTGAACACATAGGTGACGTGAGGAATGATCGTGACACCCCCCTAGCTAGGCACATGAATTTAAAGCATAAAGACAACCCTTTTTCTATCACCTTTTCGGTTGTCGAAATTGTTCATCCATCTCCTAGAAAAGGGGACTTTGAGAAAAAAGTACTCCAAAGGGAAGCCAATTGGATTTTTCGATTAAAGACACTTTAACCATTTGGTATTAATGATTCCCTCACATTTACATAATTTATTTGACCCCCTGGTTGCCCATTATTTATTCATCATGTATGTTGTTTCTATCTTGATTGTTATCTATGATATATGAATTGGATATCATTCCTCCATTATTTTTTTCTTTGCTCTACTATTATTAATTTTTTATTCTCTGCACTATTTACCGGGTGTTGCCATTTACTTCTTTATTTATCATTGTATATTACCTTTACTTCCTTGGAAAGCTTATTTTATAGATCCTTTGGCTATCAGGTGACTGTATTAACATAAATATATATTGATATTTGCTAGGGTCATCTGGCCTGCTGTTTGGGGATCGTTGTTGGTTTGTCCAGCCTGTTCCATCTTTGGCTGGGCACCATTTATTCATTGTTAGTTTTTGTAAGTTTTCTCTGGCTGATATCTGTGGGATGCGCACGCGCAATTGTATATAGCGCAATATTTTTGACGCGCATGCGCAGTAGTGCACCTGCAGTGTCAGGGGCGCAATTCCGGAAATCCTCCATAGCATACTATATTGAGTGTTTTTTGAATGTGCACGCTTTATTGTTCCTTTACATTTCCGGTTGCCACATACGGGCGCGAGGTTCGGCGTTGATTGTAAAGGTATTTAATCTAGATATTCACTAGTGCAGAGTCTGGTGGCGTCATCCCGGTCCAGCATGTTGAATGGGTGCTGGTTTTATCTCACATCCCTGGGATTTACCCTTCCTATTGCATCCATAGAAATATCTTTCAAGGGACTTAAGTGTATATATTCTCTTGTTATCTAATTATACACTGGATGATCATATCCTTGTTTCTCATTTGATTATACATTGGATTATTATATCCTGTTGGACCCGTTTCCTCTCAAAGTTATCTATATAATCACATTGTATATCATTGTTGCTATTGTCTGTTCCCTGATGAGTCCACTGTATCTGTGGGGAAACACGTCGTTACAGGGAATTATTGTTTCTGTCTATCTTTTTTGGTGATAGTTTTTTATTTGGTATTTGTTTTTTGTTTTTTTGTATTTGTGTGTTATTTGTGGTTATTAATTTGTATTAGGTGTATGTTACATGATTGAGGGATGGTATAGGGGTTATAGGGTAGGTTCCTGAGTGGGGTCGCTCTTTTTGGGGCGGGGTCTCCGCTTTTTATTAGATGTGTTAGTAGGGCATAATAGGGATTGATGTAGTTTGTTGTTTTATAGTCTATATTAATAAAAGTTACATTTTAATTTGTATATCCAGCCTGAAGGTATATGTGTATTTTGTGATTTTTTGCAAATTTTTTGGTGATACCGGGCGACTTCATCTTGGGGTCTTTCAACCCAGTGATATTGAGGAGCTAGGTAGTTCGCTTGAAAATCTATGTAACAGCAACCACAATATAATTCATTTTAGTGTAATCTGGAAAAATGAAACACAGAGCGGGAGGGCAAAAAAATTTAATTTTAAAAGGGCCAATTTCCCCATAATGAAGGAAGCAATACAGGACATAGACTGGTAGCAGCTATTAGCAAATAGTCATGTAGAAGCCAATTGGGAAAGCTTTAAATATACTATGGGGGAACTTATAGCAAAATATATTCCTATGGGTAACAAGTAAGGCCGGTAACCCTATTCTCTTCAACATTTTCATTAATGATCTTACACAGGGATTACACAGTAGAATATCGATCTTTGCAGACGATACTAAGCTCTGTAAAGTAATCAACACAATAGAGGATAATGTGTTATTACAAAGGGATCTGGATAAGTTGGAGGCCTGGGCAGGGAAATGGCAGATGAGGTTTAACACAGATAAATGCAAGGTTATGCACATGGGGAGGAAAAATCCATTACATGATTACATGTTAAATGGAAAAAGGCTGGGTAAAAGTGACATGGAGAAGGACTTGGGAATCCTGGTGGACAGTAAACTTAATTGTAGCAGCCAGTGTCAGACAGCAGCTGCCAAGGCAAATAGGATCATGGGGTGTATTAAAAGGGGCATAGAGGCACATGATGAGAACATTATTCTCCCATTATACAAGTCACTGGTTAGACCACACATGGAATATTGTGTACAGTTTTGGGCACCAGTGCACAGGAAAGACATTGTAGAGCTTGAACAGGTAAAAAGGCGGGCAACAAAAATAAAAAAAGGACTGGGTGGGCTACAATACCCAAAAAGATTAGCAAGATTGGGGTTATTTAGTTTAGATAAAAGACGGCTTCGGGGGGACATAATAAATATGTTTACATACATCAAACGTCAATATAGAGATCTCTCCCAATATTTATTTATACCCAGGGCTGTATCTAGAACAAGGGGGCAGCCTCTACGACTGGAGGAACGAAAGTTTCTACATAAACATAGAAAGGGATTATTTACTGTAAGAGCAGTGAGACTGTGGAATTCTCTGCCAGAGGAAATTGTCATGGTGAATTCACTGACAGAGTTCAAAATGGGTTTGGATGCATTTCTGGAGCGTAATAATATAACAGGTTATAGTGTCTAGGATTCTGGAGGGGGGTCATTGATCCAGGGATTTTTCCGATTGCCAGATTGGAGTCGGGAAGGAATTTTTCCCTAAAATGAGGACAATTGGCTTCTACCTCATTTGGGTTTTTTGCCTTCCTCTGGATCAACACCTTAGCACTACAGGCTGATCTGGATGGACGTATTGTCTTTTTTAGGTCTTACAAACTATGAAACTATGAAGTATAGGCGATTAAAACTAAATCCAACATGGCTTCTACCTTCTGTTTAAAGGGCAATAAATAATAAAAAAGGGCATTTAAAAAATATAAGTCAGAGGGATCAGCATCAGCCTTTGAAAATTACAAAGAGCTTAATAAAATCTGTAAAAAAGTGATAAAAGCAGCTAAAATTCAAAATGAAAGGCAGGTGGCCAAGGACAGCAAGACAAACCCAAAGAAATTATTTAAGCATATAAATGCCAGAAAGCCAAAATCTGAGCATGTAGGACCCTTAAAAAACTGTAATGGGGAGCTGGTCACTGGGGACCAGGAGAAGGCAGAAGTACTAAATAGGTTCTTCAGCTCAGTATATACTAATGATGAGAAAGCAGTTGATGGGGGTGGGCCCAGTGCAGTTGTAGGTGGTGCCAGTACTGTTAATACATCTGCTATAATTGATTGGCACAGTGTAGAAAAGTTCCAAGCCAAGTTAAATAATCTTAATGTGAACAAGGCTCGAGGCCCTGATAGCATACACCCAAGAGTTCTTAAAGAGCTCAGCGCGGTTATCGGTGTGCCCCTGTAAATGATATTTACAGATTCTCTGGTGACTGGTATAGTGCCAGGAGACTGGCGCAAGGCGAATGTAGTTCCCATCTTCAAAAAAGGCTCCAAATCTTGCCCAGGTAATTATAGACCAGTAAGCTTAAAATCTGTTGTGGGAAAAATGTTTGAGGGGCTCATAAGGGACTATATACAGGAATATGTAGAAGAATACAATATTACAAGTGATTACCAGCATGGTTTTACTAATGACAGAAGTTGTCAAAAAAAACCTGATCTGCTTTTATGAAGAGGTGAATAGAAGTCTGGATAGCGGGGCGGCTGCGGATATTGTGTTTTTAGACTTTGCAAAGGCGTTTGCAACTGTCCTTCATAAGCATTTATTGGGTAAATTAGAATCCATTGGCTTAGAAATAACAGTGTGTAATTGGATTAAAAACTGGCTATCGGATCGTACTCAAGAGAGTGGTGGTAAATGACTCCTACTCTGAGTGGTCCCCTGTAATGAGTGGGGCTCACTATTGGGTCCTCTTTTATTCAATGTATTTATTAATGATTAGTGTTGAGCGGTTATTATCGACAAAGTTGAAATCGGCACAGTTTTTATGTTGATCGAAATTTTTAGATCATGCGATAATTTAGGTTAAAATCTGTGCATCATCTATTAAGATCGTGCCATTTTCGCCGCTTCCTGTCATTTTGGCGGCCAGCAAATCAGCTTACAGAATAGAGCAGGGTGAGATGTGTGTGCGACGTCATGACTGGGATGTGTATGGTTGCGATTGGCTGGAAAAATCACATGACCTCGTTTTACATAGAACAGCCCTTCCTGTTCAGCCTCAGTGTCTCTCAGCGTCTCAGAGCAGAAGGACGTGCGCTCTGCTTGTGTCCAAACAGCTCAGCGAAATTATTCTATTTCTTCACAGAGAAACCTCTACTATTAGCTGTGATCCTTACAATTTAGTTAGATTAGAGATTGGAAGATTTTATGTAGTTAGCTAGAGAATTTTAAAGGAGCATCTACCGCTGTAAAGTCACGGGGAGGAGCGGGAGGGGGGGGCCGCGGGCGAACACAGACAAGCTCTATAAAGAATACTGGATAACGTTCACCAAGACTTAGTGTCGAAATTGCACTGCAATAGCTTTATTATTAACAGTTTTCTATTGAAATATTTCCTGGATATTGGGCAGCCTGAACTTATAGGATACACATCTTTTCTAGTAACTGCAGGTCTCTTTGTTAGGTGCAAAACTCCACTTTTATTATCAGTATACATTTGATAGGTGTTCATTTTCAATTTTGCCCATTCCACTTTTGTTGATATATCCACCTTGCACTTAAATTTGAATCCAGCAATTTTATAGTCACCACAGGTGAATTGAACGGTGCCAAAAATATCTTGTATTATACGAATACAAAACAGATACGTGTTTTGTGACTTTGGCGCACTACAGCTTTGTTCATTGAGGCAGCTTGAACTTAAATCTGAATCCAGCAATTTTATAGTCACCACAGGTGAATTGAAAGGTGCAAAAATATCTTGTATTATCCGAATACATTTCAGACACGTGTTTTTTTACTTTGGCGCAGGCCAGCTTTGTTGATAGATCTACTTTACAGTTATATTTGAATCCAGCAATTTTGTTTTGATTTGAGGGATTTGAGAATAGCTGTGATTTGCCGCCTTTTAATAAGAGACTTTCCAAAACTCTTCCATACCTTCTCAAATTTTTATATTTCTGAACATGGAGCGAAGTTAAGGTGGTAAGCGAGCAAAGAGGGAGGTAGGACATAGAGGTAGAGGTACGAGAGAAGGTGCTCCTTCCTACACGCATGCCAGCGGATCGTCAGTTGCAGGACCGTCAGGCATGTCATCGCTGGGTCAGGGCCCTGTGAATCTCAGCAACGAACCGCGTCACCAATCTGTCCTTCAGTGGTTAATGCAACCTGCATCCAGCAGTCGTACCTCCTCGTCCTCATAGTCAGTGTCACAAATGTCATCATCAGCATCAGTCATCTGTCCAACATGAAGCAGCCCAAATGTCAACTCGTGTACCCACCACTGTGGATAATCCATTTTCTGAAGACCTCTTTGATGACAAAATGCGGTTGGGGTCAGAAGGCATGTTAAAAGATCAAGAGGCCAAAGAGGATGATTTTCTCCTCCTCTGACGCCCAGTTACTGATACCATCAGAGGAGGAGAAGGAAGCCGGTCAATCGGCAAAAATCCCGGGCGGTCGGCAACGCCTTGCAGTCCCTCTTGCTTGTAGCCCGCAGCTCCTGGATGCAGAATGTCAGGACGACGAAGTCCTCTGGTGGCATCACGTGCCCAGAGAAACCAGACCGTGTTGAAATTAATCTGTCTTGGAGACCGTCCACACACAGGTCAGGAGCTGTGGACGGCTCTCCGCAACGAGACCGAGCGCTGGCTAGGTGCCAAGAACCTTGTGCCAGGCAAGGTGGTGTGCGATAACGGGCGAAATCTGCTGGCCGCCCTTAAGATCGGTAGGCTGGAGCACATCCCTTGCCTGGCACATGTCATGAACCTTGTCGTCCAGGAATTTCTAAAGAGCTACCCGGGTCTGGACTGCCTGCTGAGGAAGGCTCGAAGTGAAAGTTCGCATTTCCGCCGTTCGCACCCTGTTCGTCCCCCTGGCGCGTTGCAGCGCCCAGCTCACCTCCCCATAAAACCGTCTCATTTTTTGACGGGGCAACACGCTGGAATTCCCCCCTCCACATGCCCCCAGCGATTGGGGCACAGCCAATCCCCTTTTACGCGGTACAAAGTGACACAAGGCCTGACAAGCAAACGGTGCGGACCTCGGGGGGGTTTTAGCCAACGAGAGTGGTGGCAGGTGAAAAAAGGCCCCTCACCACCTTTCCAGTTTTGAAGAACCCCCAAAAAAGGGCCCGTGCGGACAATGGGCCCCTTTTCAGCATAGCATTGTGGTGATTTTTAGTTCTGGAACATCGTTGGGCACCTGAAACAGGGGCCCCCAGGGGACGGGGGAGGAACCCACACAAGATGCGGACCCCGGACCCTTCCCCTCCTTTAAATCCACAAGGGCCCACAGTTTCACAATTTCCTTTGGGCTTCATTAGGCAGTGGGTTTGGGGTCCCAAAGCTAGTGCAAGGTGGCCAAAACAGCCCCCAGGGGGCCTCATCTTTAGGCAAAAAACAGGGCGTGTTGAAGCGTGCCGAGGCAGAGGAGGAAAAGGGGGTTTTTCCTAGACACCGCCCTTACCGACGTCCCTGGGCCCTTTGGGAAAAAAGGTTTGGCGCGAATTTGAGGGGAGGAGGAAATGAGGGAAGGGTCAGATTGGCAAATGCCCCTCGACCCAGAGGGTTGGGAAATCAAAAGGGTCCATTTCCCCCAAAATGATGCTTGGATTTCTCCATTTCCTCCAACAAAATCCTCGCATTAAGGGCCTTTAAAATGAACAACATTTTCTGGGTTTCCAAACCCCCTGGATCCCCAGTCAAAACAAAACTCAGCACTTTCCTTCCACCCACCCCAAAAAAGGCGTAAAATGCCCGGAAAAGGAGACCTTGCTGATTGATCAACTTTAAAACATCTGGGTTTCTTTTGCCCTTTAAAGTTCCCCAAAAAGTCCTGGGGAACAACATCAGCGACGGACACAGAAGAGTTGGGCCCAATAGCCTAGCCCGGGAGCACAGCAGCAGGCCCAAAGGGGGCAAACCTAAAGGGGGACCTCCAGGGAATCTTTGTTTTTCCAAATCACCAACGCAATTTCAATGCAGGGCACCCATCCAACCACACAGAAAACCACTTAAATCTTGGTTTCAACGGGCTATTCTCGTCTACACCGATTTTTTTTGTTGTGTTCCGGACCCAATAGACTTTTTGGGTAACCCCAAAATGACGAATGGCCCGAGCTCGCTCTCCACGCCATAGAGGTGTTTTCCTGCCTAGCAGCCAGCGTCAGATCTGAGCGGACCTTCAGCACAGCTGGAGGAGTCATTACAGAGAAACGCATCCGGCTTTCCACAGATAATGTGGATCGTTTGACTTTCATCATGATGAATCAGGCATGGATCTCTTATGATGTTGTAGCCCCAATTGCCGAGGTCACCGATTAGTTGCCGGTCTATTTCACATTCCTCTTCAAATGGTCCTCTTGAAAAATGTTTTTTAAAATGATCATTTCTTACTGCAATTTTTATTCTCGGTTCCCAACAGTTCATTTTGCTGGTTTTGCTATGAGGAGACTGTAAAAGACAGCAAGGTTTCATGACAACACCGTATTCCATTTACTCACTTTATCTTTAGAAGTTTTCGCATTGTCAATGGTTTTGAGGTCATGTTGCTGTGAGATACAGCTATAATTATGGTCCTTTGTACAGAAATGTGGCTTTTAAGTGGCATTTCTCCCTCACAATTTTTTTAAATGCGAAATCAATTTATAATTTTTTGGGGGCATGTTTCTGTGAGATAAGCAAAAATCGGTCCTTTTAACAAAATGTGGGTTTTAATTTTTCATTCTCCCTCACAATTTTTAACATGGCTGAGAATATTTTTTTAATTTTTTTGGGTATGCTGCCTTGAAAAGCAGCAATACTACGGGCCTATTTAAAAAAAAAATTGTTTTTTAAAGACATTTGTTCTTCACAATTGTCAAAGTGGCTCAAGTCATGTTTTGAATTTTTGGGGGCATTTGCTGTGAACATGCACTATACTACAGGTCCTATTAAAAAATGTTGTTCTAACAGCCATTTGTTCTTCACAATTGTCCAAAGTGGCTACATGGTCATGTTTTGAATTTTTGGGGTCATTTTGCTTTGAAATGCAGCTATACTACAGGTCCTATTATAAAAAAATGTTGTTTCTAACAGACATTTGTTCTTCACAATTGTCCAAAGTGGCTCAAGGGTCATGCTTTGAATTTTTGGGGGCAATTTGCTTTGAAATGCAGCTATACTACAGGTCCTATTATAAAAAAAATTGTTGTTTCTAACAGACATTTGTTCTTCACAATTGTCCAAAGTGGCTCAAGGGTCATGCTTTGAATTTTGGGGGCATTTTGCTTTGAAATGCAGCTATACTACAGGTCTATTTATAAAAAAATGTTGTTTCTAACAGACATTTGTTCTTCACAATTGTCAAGAGTGGCTCAAGGATGATGGTGCTGTCAGAAACAGGAATAGGTAGGACACTGTTAATGGACACATATTGCAAAATGACTTGTTTTTGCAAGATCTTTAACATAGCTATCAATCCCTGTATTGAGACAACCCATTTAATACAATTAAAAAAAGAGAAACAAAGACATGGTGGGATTCCATCCTATTTTAAAAATGTGTTTTCTAGAATTAAAGTGCTAAAAAACTTGCATGTACCAAATAGCTGGTAAAAAAAATTCCTCTGAATTGTACAAGGGAGGTACAGGAAAACTTGACCAGATGTAGGTTATTCAGAGGACATGGAGTATGGAGCACGGGCAGAGGAACAAAGTACAGAGACAATTTCCTCCAGCACGTTGAGTAAAATGAGAAAAAGAATGCCAAGAAAAATGGCACCTGGTTGGAACAGGACGTTAACCACCACTTTTTCCAAGTGAAGGCTCATGGTCAGCATTTCAGAGGGCAAGCTGCTACCCAGGACAGGACTAGTATATGTCCAGTGAAACTAAAATGGTGGTTGAAAGACTCCTATTTTCTGGCACTTTTAATCTGTGGGTCAGATAGGTTTATGGCTCTTTCTGCGGTACAAGACAGATATAGTAATGTCCAGTTCAACTAAAATGTTGGTTGAAAGACTCCTTTTTCCTGCACTTTTTAAATCTGGGGGTCATGCAGGTTTGGGGCTCATTCTGCATTCCAGGACAGGGATATTTATGTCCAGTTCAAGAAAAATGATGGTTCAAATCATACTGCCTTCTGGCACTTTTTAATTTGTGGGTGATGCAGGTTTAAGGGTCATGCTGTGGTACAAGACAGGGATAGTGAATGGTGTGTGATTTTTTTTCTGTGGCTTTTATAACCTAAGTGTGTTGCCTAAGATGTAGCACGTATCCATTTGACTGTTGTGGATGTTAATTCCAGCTTCTCCAGCCCTGTTTGGGTGTAAGAATGAAGGTGTTGTTGCTCTCCCATAGACTTTAATGGTCATGGCTCATAATCAACCACTCACTATCGACTATATTGTCGATGATGGTCGACTATCGACCATCGACCGATGTCGATGGCCAACGTAATCGCTCAACACTATTAATGATATTGTGGAGGGGATCAATAGCACAGTTTCTATTATTGAAGAGGACACAAAGCTATGTAGGGTAGTGCAATCAATGGATGATGCTCATAAATTGCAAGCAGACCTGGACACACTGAGTGTTTGGGCATCCACTTGGCAAATGAGGTTCAATGTGGATAAATGTAAGGTTCTGCATCTGGGTACAAATAATCTGCAGGCATCATATGAAAAAAACATGGAGAATCGCTTGTTGAGAAAGATCTGGGCGTTCTTGTAGAACATAAACTACAAAACAGCATGCAGTGTCAATCAGCTGCCTCTAAGGCAAGTAGGATATTGGTATGTATTAAAAGAGGCATGGACTCGCAGGACAAGGATGTAATTCTACCGTTGTATAAAGCATTGGTGTGACCTCACTTAGAATATGCTGTTCAGTTCTGGGCTCCAGTTTATAGAAAAGATGTAATGGAGCTAGAGAGTGTGCAAAGATGAGCAACCAAACTTATAAGGGGAATGGAGCATCTTGGTTATGAGGAGAGGTTAGTAGAATTTAACTTTTTTAGTCTTGAGAAAAGACGGCTTCGGGGGGACATGATTGATTTATATAAATATATAAATGGTCCCTACAAAAAGTATGGGGAAAAATTATTTCAAGTAAAGCCCACTCAAAAGACAAGGGGACATTCCCTTCTTCTAGAGAGAAAAGGATTCAGTATCCAGAGGAGAAAAGTGTTCTTCACTGTAAGAACTGTAAATCTGTGGAATAGCCTGCCTGAGGAGCTGGTTACAGCAGGAACAGTTGGAAGTTTCAAGAAAGGCTTAGATATCTACCTGAGATTAAAGAATATTAATACGTACATAGCTATGTAACATTCTGGATCCTGGCTGGTGGAGGCTCTGGGGTCAGAGCTGGGGTCTCCCCTGGAGCAGATTGGTTCTTGCCTTGTGGGTTTCAGGGCATTAACCAGTGGGGAGGCTTGGCTTAACATCCTTGTCTCCCTCCCTTCACCCACTTTTTCCCCACCCTTGGTTGAACTTGATGGACACGTGCCTTTTTTCAATCGTACTAACTATGTAACTATGTTATGGCTTGATTCATTATTGCAACCATTGGTATCTAGAATTCCTGGTCATCTACAGGATACGAGAAATGTACTGTGTTGCTTTGCTCAATTACAAATGGGAATCGGAAATGACTTGGCTCAGCTGTGATGTGGAATCTCTCTACAACAGCATACCTCATGACATAGCCATGTTAGCGCTTGATTTCCATTTGCAACATTTCAGTAATTATTCAAAAGATTTCATCATTTCAGTTGCTTATTTTCTTATGACTCACAACTATTTTTCTTTTCATCAGGTGGTTTATTTACAGTTAAGGGGTTGTGTCCATGGGGGCGAAGTTCTCCCCATCCCTGACCAATTTGGTCATGGCTTGGTGGGAATATATGTACATCTACACCCTGGACAACCCCTTTTCTGATTTCATTTATTTTTGTGGGAGATACATTGACAACCTCCTATTTATTTGAAGGGAAAATGTATCTGTCATGCCGTCTTTTCTTTTTTATTTGAACAACAATCCACTAAATTTGAGTTTTACATATACTGTATGATTAGTTGTGATGTGATGCTTTTTTTGGATCTCCCTTTGACAGGAATACCAGAACAGACAATTATTACCAAGACGTATCGTAAACCGACATCAGGTAACACTATACTCCACCATAGTAGTTTCCATTCTAAACACACCCATAGATCAATTCCGATAAGGGAGATGATCAGAGCCAAGCGTAATTGGAGCTTGGCTTCTGATTTTGAACAGTAATGGAGTAAAATTTGTCAAAGATTGAGCTGGAGAGGTTAACCAAATTGGATGCTCTAGTGGGCATCCAATCTTGTTAATAAGAAAACTAGGGATCAGTTATTGATTCCCAGTGAAAGTTCTCCTTCAAAAGAGAAAAAGAAAAAATCTATTTTAGTATTGGATTATAGCCATCAATTTCAACATCTTAAAAAAATATTTTTGAAACATCTCCCCCTCCTGACAGAGGATACAATATTTGAGCTTGTTTTATCGGAAGGTTGTCAGGTAGTACCTAGAAAAACCCAGTACCTGGCTTGCCCAGAAAGGTTTTTACAGGTGTGGCTCCAGTCCCTGCAGAATGTGTTATTTCGTAAATATATGAAAACATTTTGTGAATAGTGAGGGTACAAAATCTTTTCCTATAAAACAATATATAAACTGTAACTCTCACCATGTGGTGTATCTGGCTACATGTATGTTATGCAGATTTCAATACGTTGGCACTACTACACGCAAATAGAAAATTAGGATATTAGAACACCTCAATGACATAACAAATACATCTATTTGTAATCGTTCCAATCTATCCAATCAATTTAGGGAGATCCATAATTATGATTACAATAGTTTGAATATTATGGGCATCGAGGGGATCATTAAACCGATACGGTGAGGAAATTTAAGTCAAATGTTACATGATCGGGAGGCGTTCTGGATTTTTAATCTCGACACCTTTGCCCCCAAAGGTTTAAATCTCTGGCGAGAACTTATGTTTCATTATTAAATCTCAAACAATATTTTATTAGATTTATCATGCTTTTGAATGTACATATACATATATCCTTTATTTTGCTCCATTTCCATGCAGATGGATGAGAAAATCGTCTTTATATAATTATTAGAGATGGGCGAATCGATTCTAAATGGAATTCATTTAGAATTTCAGTAAAACTTCGATTCTGAACGAAGTCAAAGTTTGGGGTGATTCGCAGGAACGAAGCGTGTTTTTAATTGATAAAATGGCTGCGAGCACATGGCGTTACATGGGGCAAAGAAGTCTGGGAGGAAGAAAGGAGTAGCCTAAATGACATGTGCAGAGATGTGGTGAATCAGAGACCGGCAGGATTCTGTGATGTCACCGCACTATATAAGTCCGGACACGACGCTGGCAGTTCACAGTCCTCTCTGTGCCGTGTTGTAGCTGCTACAGCTCCAGTATTAGAGATCTCACACAAAAGAAAGACCTTTTATACAGCGATTTTTTGTCGGGGTGTCACAGCTTTTCTCACAGATTGCTTCTCTTGCGTTCTAATTTTTATTTTTTGGGGTATTTGAATTGAAGTCCTGTGTGCGTCCTATTCAGCTGCATATACATTTTAAATGCTATCTGCTCATTCTGGAGCAAAATTGAATGCCCCAAGGATTATCTAACCCTTGTTTTTGCGGGTTGTATTCAGTTAAAGAAACAGCGTTTTACAATCCAAATACCAGTTAATTTTTGGCTGCTTATGTCTTTTGTGCAATTTATATCCAAGGGCTACTTAAATGTCTTTGTGCTATTGTAGTCAGAAAAAGAAATTTTTTTTTTTCTAAACGCCAAAGAGGAAATTTTGCCTCTAGCATAAATCATATCCAAAGGTTAATTAAGTTTTTTATGCTGTTGTGGTCAGTAAAGTACACGTCGTTTTAACACGCTACATAGCTGGTAATTTTTGGCAGCTCATTTCTTTTGCACAATTTAGATCCAAGGGTTAATTAAGCTTTTTCTGCTGTGGTAGTCAGTAAAAGAAACAGTGTTTTTCAACGGCAAAGAAGAAATTTTGCCTGTACCATAATTCATATCCGAAGGTTAATTACGCGTTTTTCTGCTGTTGTGGTCAGTAAAATACACGTCGTTTAACACCTACAAAGCTGGTAATTTTGGCAGCACATTTCTTTTGTGAAATTTTTAGATCCAAGGTTAATTAAGTGTTTTTCTGCTGTTGTGGCATTAAAATACACTCTTTTTAACATGCTACATAGCTGGAAATTTTTTGGGGCAGCTCATTTTTTTTGGGCGCAATTTAGATCCAAGGGTTAATTAAGTATTTTTCTGATTTTTGTGGTCAGAAAAAATACACTTTTTTTTAACATGCTACAAGCGGGTAATTTTGGCAGCTCATTTATTTTGCGCAATTTAGATCCAAGGGTTAATTAAGCGTTTTTCTGCTGTTTTAATCAGTAAAAGAAACGGTGTTTTTCAACGCCAAAGAAGAAATTTTGCCTGTAGCATAATTCATATCCGAAGGTTAATTATGCGTTTTTCTGCTGTTGTGGTCAGTAAAATACACATAGTTTTAACACGCTACATAGCTGGTAGTTTTTGGCAGCTCTTTTTATTTGCGAAAATTTAGATCCAAGGGTTAATTAAGCGTTTTTCTTCCTGTGTTGTAAAGCAGTCCGGTTTAACCAAAAAAAAAAAACTGTGTTTTTCAATGCCAATGAAGAAATTTTTGCCTGTAGCATAATTCATATCCGACGGTTAATTAAGCATGTTTTTAAACGGCACATACAAGTAAGTGTTTTCCTGTCCATTTGTGGAGCGCAATTTATATCCAAGGGTTACCCAAGCTTGTTAGTGGGTTAAATTTGGAGTCAAATACAGGGCGTGTATTTATCATCTACAGGTATCTTCATTAAACAGAGTCTGTACATTTTAGAACAGTATCTCAGACAGAGAGGTGGCAGGCTCTTCACATGCGAGTGGCAGTGACACAAACATTCCTGAGCAGGCCAGGTTGCAGCACAGTAAGGGGACATCGCAGCAGGAGTCACTGGGTGAGGCCAAACTGCCGGTTTTCATCTAGCGGCCGTGTGTTGTTCAGCAACCCAAATGGTTCTTGATTGTTGACTAGTCATCCACTTCCTCCCAGATGACACTGACAACCCCAGCAAGAGTTGGTGGGAACGTCAACACAACCCTTAGTTGGCATGGCCCGGGAGGGGGTCAGCGGCCCTCATCTGTCCTCAACCCCCTCTGTCCCACCCGGGTTTCCCCTCAGCCAGAGATCTACTATGTGGTTTGGGCTCAGCGCCACTAACAGCGAGGATGAAAAAATTTTGAGGAGGACAGTCACAGCTACTTGGCAGCGAAAAAATTTGGGGCCAGTATCCCCTGCTTCTTCAATAGGAGGCAAAGTAAAAGATGTGGAGAGTGGCAGGGGAGGTCATGTTGTGAGGGTCAGCCTCTGCATACCAAGCCCGGGAGGAGGACAGCAGTGAAGACCCAAAACAATAATCGATGATGATGTAGCCGACCGCATTTGGGAGCCGGGTGAAGCAAGGGCGTCATCATCGTCAGGAGAAGAGGGCGTCAGCTTGCGCCTCAGGCAATGGCGCAGCCAGCAAGTGGGTAGTGTGGCCGTGAGTCAACAGGGTAGCAGCAGTGCGAGGTCGGGATCCAAGCGGCCACGGGGTAGAAAACCCGCTTCGCAGGTCCAAGAAAGTAGCGGCACAGGGGCTCAGCAAGGCAGTGGTGGTAGTAGTCACTCAGTGTGGAGCGTTGGCGGTAAAATCAGCTACTCCGCGTTGCAGCAGTTCTTTGCTAAGACACCGGAGGAGCCGAATATGGATAGATGTAGAATCTGTGGGCAGAAAGTGAAGCGTGGCCAGGGAGCTAACGTTGACAACACGGCCTTGCGTCAACACATGCAGCGTCACCATCCGGTGACCTGGGAGAAACGTGGCTCAGATGTGGTGGTCCATCCTGCTACAGCAGCAGCAGTGCCCAGTGGCACGCATGCCATTGCAGCCAGTTAAGGCTCTACCTCCTCTGCAGAAGGGATCTGTTTCTCTTTGCCATCATCTCCCGGTCCAGATGCTCCTGCTCCTCGCTACTCATGGTGGCAGCAGTCGTTCAACGAGGCGATTGCAAAGAGACAGTATGTGTCCAACCATCCTAAGGTGCAGAAGCTGATCGTGCTCCTGTCCAAGTTGTTGGTACTGCAGTCCCTCCCTTTCCAAATGGTGGACTCTGCACCATTCAGAGAATTAATAGCCTGTGACGAGCCGAGGTGGAGAGTTCCAAGCCGTAATTTCTTTTCCAAAAAGGCAGTACCAGCCCTTCACAAATATGTAGAACAAAAGGTGGTCCAGTCCTTGAGCTTATTGGTTTGTTCCAAGGTGCACGGCAGCGCGGACATGTGGAGCTGTAACTATGGTCAGGGCCAGTACATGTCCTTTACGGCCCACTGGGTGAATGTGCTTCCTGCCCAGCCACACCAACACCTTGGATTGTAGACGACGCTTTCTCCTCCACGTTGTCAAACTGCTGCTCCTGCGCCAATGTCTGCCTCCTCCTCCACCACCACCACCATCTTATCCTCCACAAGTACTGCTCCATCATACCACATGTGTAGGGCACAGTGGTGTCACGCAGTTCTACACCTGGCTTGCCTTGGCGAACAAAGTCACACAGGGGAGGAACTGCTCTGCGTCAGGCAGCAAGAAATCGATGCGTGGCTTTCTCCGCGCCAACTGCAAATCGGAACCATGGTGACGGACAATGGGAGGAACATGGTGTCCATGCTGCACCGAGGAGGGATGGTCCATGCGCCCTGCATGACGCAAGTGTTTATTCTGGTTGTGAAAAGGTTCTTGAAGTCATCCACCGATCTTCAGAAGATTATGAAAATGGCCAGGAAACTGTGCATGCACTTCATCCATTCCTACAAAGCTAGGAACACCCTCCTCGAGTTGCAGTGGCAGAACGGCCTCCCCCAACACACGCTGATACGCGATGTTTCCACCCGTTGAAATTCCAGCCTGCACATGTTGGACCGACTGTGTGAACAGAGAAATGCCATTAACGATTTTTTGATGATCCAGGTGGACAGGAATACTCCCCTGTGTAACTTTGATGTCAGCCAGTGGCAGCTCATGTGTGACACCTGCCGTTTGCTGAGGCCATTTGAGGAGGCCACGTTATTTGTCAGTCCCCCAGGACTACGGATGAATAACGTCATTCCATGCTTCATGTCCTGGAACAGATGCTGAAAAAACTGTCTGGGCAGGGACTGGAGGCGGGGGCGACTACATCTCGGGCCACATTTAGTCCCCTGGGACTGAACTAGAGGAGGAGGAGGAGGGCATTGGAGCAGAAGCATTGTTTTGGGGAAAATTGAGTGGATTTTTTTACCCAGATGACAGGAGAGGAGGAGCAGGAGCAGCTTTGGGGGAGGTAGATGGAGATGAGAAGATGAGGCAGATACCCGCAAGCACCGTGGCAGTATACAGTGGGGGATGGAGGCAGATGGCCCGCAGCATCTGATTTGCCTGGCTAGTGACAACCGAATAGTCACCATCAGGCAGAGGGATGACTTCTGGCCCCCACCCTATTGGACCCCCGCAACCGGTCCAAAATGGGAGCCCATTTTCCCAGCTGCGAGAGGGAGGACAAACGCAAATACTATAGAAAACCCCGTAGTAGTTGGCCGCTCCTATGTGCGGCATCGTCCCCCCTCTGACAGGTCTGACCGGGGGGTTCCTCAGCGCTCACGTTTCTACCCGCCGCGGCTGCTGTGGAAAGGGGGGGGGGGTAGGAGCAGTACCAGCTCCATCAGCAGCAACCTAAGTCTGGAGTCGTTGATGAGCAGATTCCTTCACCCGCCTAGAGAGGAGGGCAGTCGCCAGCAGCAGCAGCAGGACCTGGAGCAGACCCTGAACCAACAGGTGGTGGCCTATTTGAACAGCACTCTGCCACCCCAGTTAGAAGATCCGCTGGACTACTGGGCAGCTAAACTGGATGTGTTGCCGCAACTTGCCGAGTTTGCAGTGGAGTAGCTGTCCTGCCCGGCCAGTAGTGTGGCATCAGAGCGGGTGTTCAGTGTGGCAGGGGCTATCGTTACCCCATGGAGAACCCGCTTGTCCACCGGAAATGTGGAACGACTGACCTTTGTCAAGATGAATCAGGCATGGATCGGCCACGATTTACACACACCAATGCCTTAGGCGTCAGATTACATCAGCTATAATGCCTCACCAAAACTTTGAGAAATGAGTCTGGGTTCAAACTACCTGCCGCAGCCATTATTCTGATGCCTCCACCCGCCTGATGCCACACATCTGCTGCCAGTTTCTACATCTGCCTACCACCATCTTTACCAGGGACTGGTATTGCCACCCACCTCCACACTCTGTCATTGTGCCACTCTATGACCTCATGCTGTTGTTGCTGGTGTCGTGATATCCACACTGTGTCATTGTGCCACTCTCTGGTCTCATGCTACTGCTGCTGTTGTTGCTGCTGCGTTCACCTCCACACCCTGTCATTGTGCCACTCTCTGCCCTCATGCTGCTGCTGATGCTGCTGCCGTGACCTCCACACTGTCATTGTGCCACTCTCTGACCTCATGCTGTTGCTCCTGCCGCCACCTCCACTCTCTGTCATTGTGCCACTCTGTGGCCTACTCCTGTTTCCGCCACCTCCAGAATGTCTTTGTGCCACTCTGACCTCATGCTGCTGCTGTGGCTGCTGCCGTGACCTACACAACCTGTCTTTGTGCCACTGTCTGACCTCATGCTGCTGTTGTTGCTCCTGCCATTACCTCCACACTCTGTCATTGTGCCACTCTGTGGCTTACTCCTGTTTTTGCCACCTCCAGAATGTCATTGTGCCACTGTCTGACCTCATGCTGCTGCTTTGGCTGCTGCCATGACCTCCACACTCTGTCATTGTCCACTCTGTGGCCCTACTCCTTTTTTGGCCACCTCCCGAATGTCATTGTGCCACTGTCTGACCTCATGCTGCTGCTATGGCTGCTGCCGTGACCTACACACTGTGTCATTGTGCCACTCTGTGGCGTACTCCTGTTTGTGCCACCTCCAGAATGTAAATTTGGCACAGTCTGACCACATCCTGCTGCTGTGGCTGATGCCATGACATCCACACTCTTTCATTGTGCCACTCTGTGGCCTACTCCTGGTTTTGCCACCTCCAGAATGTCCCTTGTGCCACCTCTGACCTCATGCTGCTAGCCGTTTTGTTCCCGCTTGGTCCCGTTTTGACCTGACACACTGCTGTCATTGTGGCCACATTTTGCCTTTTGACCTCATGCTGTTGCTGTTGCCCTGCCGTGACCTCCAACACTCTTCATTGTGCCACTCTGGGCCTACTCCTGTTGGTGCCACCCCCAGAATTTGTCATTTTGCCAGTCTCTGACCTCATGCTGCTGCTGTTGATGACGTTATCTCCACACTGTGTCATTGTGCCACTTTGTGGGCTCCTGTTGTTGCTGCCACCTCCAAAATTTGTCATTGTGCCACTCTGTGGCCTACTCATGCTGCTGCCAAGTGACCGCTGTCTCACTGGAACACCCTTTGGCTTCCTAATGCGTTTCCACCCTCACCACTCTATGACGTTGCCACTAGTTTGGTTTTTTCCCCCTTCTTTTCACCTCTCAGAAGTAATGTGGAGGATTAGGATTGTCTAGCCCAAAGCAGGAGTGGATACAGAACACAGAAGACATGCAAATATCCCATTTACTGGTAACCTCTGTTTTGGATCAACTTCTGTTTGTTTTTGGCCTTGGCTATACTGATGGATTATTGACCGATTGAAAGCGGAGACTGACAGATGAAAGGAAGGGTAAAATGATCAGAGACGTCAATGCAAAATTACTGCCGACACCCCCCTCCCCCATTCGGGGGGGGGCCCCTACTGTACAGCGTTTAAAAGAACAGGGTTTTTTTTTATTGTGGACAATTTTAAAACTCTGGCCCATGGAGTGACCCTTGCTGT